>JAGFPH010022383.1:0-12642 GCA_018207615.1 Philaenus spumarius | reverse complement strand
CCTCCATGCTTGAAATTGTTAATATATCACTCAAATCCAATCTGAATTTTATAGATGAAGAGATATCTTCAATGATGAGAAAAAACCGGATACTTTATAGATAAGTGTATTGTAAGAGGAATATAAAAGTTAATATAAAGATAATATTAAATTGATAAGATTAGTGGATATAAAAGAGGAATAATATAAGTAGTATTATAAGTAGTAGCTATATCTGGAGAATATATTCAAATTTTGTTATTTGTTACTAACTTTGTAATTTCAAATTTGATCAAGAAGGTAAGAATATTTGTTGTTAACAGCTGAATAAAACAATATGGTCTAATATTTTACTGGCTTAGAAGGTAGGAATATTTTCTCAAATTTCTAGAATCAGAAATTGTAAGAGGAATATAAAAGTTAATATAAAGATAATATAAAATTGATAAGATTAGTGGAATATAAAAGAGGAATAATGTAAGTAGTATTATAAGTAGTAGCTATATCTGGAGAATATATACAGAAATTGAAAGAGGAATATAAAAGTTAATATAAAGAGAATATAAAATTGATAAGATTAGTGGAATATAAAAGGGGAATAATATAAGTAGTATTATAAGTAGTAGCTATATCTGGAGTATATATACAGAAATTGTAAGAGGAATATAAAAGTTAATATAAACATAATATAAAATTGATAAGACTAGTGGAATATAAAAGGGGAATAATATAAGTAGTATTATAAGTAGTAGCTATATCTGGAGAATATATACAGAAATTGTAAGAGGAATATAAAAGTTAATATAAAGAGAATATAAAATTGATAAGATTAGTGGAATATAAAATAGGAATAATATAAGTAGTATTATAAGTGGTATCACAGCACCTTCAGTTGAAGCTATAGGTAGTAAGGACTGTAGCAGAGACAGCTCACCTTTCAGGTAATAATAGCACACCTCACCTTGCAAGTAATAGCATACAAATAGCTGACAAATAATTTTACTAACACCACTCAATTCACACCACTTAATTCACACCACTCACTAACTCACAGTTCAATAAGGCACTGCAAACTGACTGGTAAAAAGAAATGCAGCCAGCAAAGTTTTCTTATCGCTGGACTTGTCTGGACATCATTTTCATGACGACAGTCAATAATAATCGGCTCCATTGTTATAGACTTGTCCTCGCTCAATCCTTATCTCACAAAGAGTAAACAGTAGAGTAAAATAATATTGCATTTATTTTCCCGAGAAGTAGTGTAGTGTAGAGTGAGAGAGGAAAGAGTGAGAGTGAGATAGAGAGAGTGAGGGAGAGAGAGAAAGAGAGAACATTAATAAGGAGACTAAGTTAACAGGAAAAACGTCGAACTTTTTCAATTCAGTCGTTCTGCTAACACATTAAAAAACGCCTCAAAAAGGAAAAGAATAACTGGAAAAACGTCAATATCAGGCGTAATTTGAGGATGATCAAAAACGCATTGAAAACGCAAGGAAAAATGCAAAAACACCTATTTCTGTCGTAATTTTGGGAGAATCTCAAACATTTTTAACATACTACTTTTAGGCCTTAAACGAACCTAAGTACCAAATTTCAACATTTTCTGCCAATTAGTTCTCGAAAAGGCTGAGAAAACGCAAAAAATCGCTAGAAAAACGCGAATATTGGGCGTATCTTTCGGATGTTTTCAAAATCCGTTCTTAGTGCGCATCTAAAGGTCCAACTGAACATGCATGCCAAATTTGAACTCATTTGGTTCAGTAGATTTTTAGTTCTGCTGATTAATGAATGAATGAATCAGTGCCATTTCGCTTTTATATAGATAGAAGACAAGCGTTTAAAATATCATTTATCAATAAATATTTATGATACACACTTCCGAGTTGATCACAACATGGTTTAAAATTTTTACAGCAATTTTACAATAATTGCACATTGACAGGTTCAAACCTACATATAGGCAGCAAAACCTGTATAAACATTGGTTCTGTTACTGAAGTCCGGGGGAGACTATGACGTCACAAACAAGATCACAACTCACACTACCTGATATTTAGATGACTTTGAACCCACACTCAACAGGTCAATACACACATAGGTCTATACGCTAGATACAACCTTGAACGTGTTGTAAACACTGAGCTGAACCTCAACACATACGTTCAGCTCAGTGTTACAATTTATGACGCTCGTTGAAAGAGTAAAAGGAACTTCAAGAGTGTGCACAAGGCTTTTTTGTTTTATTTATGGTTTTGATCTGACAGCATTTGCACAGATTTTTAGTTCTGATGATGAATGAATGAATTAATGAATCAGTGCCATTTCGCTTTTATATAGATAGATAAATAACAAAAATATTACAAATATGTCTACAGTTATATAAAATCATATCTAAATAATCTTTATAAAATTGTACACATTTACCAAGTTAAAAATCTCCTCAACATAGTAATGTATGCCTACGTCAAATTATTACGTTTTAAATAGTATTTTTAAAATTTGTATTTTGTAGGCGTATCTAATTATTCTGCCTATGATTTTTCACAAGAAATTACTAATTAAATATTGTACTGTAAAAAAATAAAAAAATACAACATTTTTAAGATTACATCACTGACACAGCCTTGTATTGTATTTTTTATTCTTCCATTTGAAACCTACGACAACTAAATGCATTCTTTGTCTTCAGCAACAATCGTTTAACATTGGCCTAGGCCGATTTCAGTATTTCTAGGATATGTTATAAACTATTAAAATGTAAAAGGAATTAATAATAAAGATTTTATCATAGATTGCGATTTATACATGGGTAATCCTACACACGCAAACCGTCACGCAAGCCGTCACTTTAACAGTCATACGTGTAATTTTGTTGTATGTTAAACAGTCAATTGTATTTAAAATATTTCAATGTAAAAATTGAATAATAAAGGTTTTATCATAGAGTATGATTTATCCATGGGAAATCCTAAAATATTTTAATGTAAAGTTTTTAATAATAAAGGTTTTAACATATAATATGCTTTAGTCATGGATAACATTAAAATCCATCACTCATAACTGTCACATGAAACTGTTTCCGTCTTATAAAGTTTTCTAACAAATTTAAGCCTATGTGCTATGGACGAACATGTGCGTCCGCTTTAAAATATTAGTGATTATTACGTAGAAAGGTTCAAAAATAAAAAGTAAATGATTTCTACTAATTTAGACCATAAATATAAAAAATAAAAGGTCAGCTCATAGCATAGGAAATACGAAATTTCCTTAGCAGTGAATGTGTTAAGGATGAGGTAAACATCCACTAACATATTGAACATCCTCCATCACCTGAGCTACCGGTATGTATTTTAAATGAACAAGTATTTACAGGCATTCTTAACCAGTTCACATATAAAACCAAATACCACTCACTGACTGACTGACTCATCACGATTTCTCAAAAACTACCGAACGGGTTGCAATAAAATTTGGTATGTAGCTTCCTCTAGGGCCCTAGGTGTTTGCTAAGAAAGGTTTTCCAAAAATTAGAAATTTTAGTGGGTTTTTGGGTGGGATCAAAGTTACTAGGAAAAAAACAGCAAACGGATTGGAATGAAATTTGGTATGTAGCTTCCTCTAGAGCCCTAGGTGCTCCCTAAGAAAGGTTTTTAAAAAATTATAAATTTTAGGGTGGTTTAGAGGGTCAAAGTTACTAAAAATCCCCATAAGAAATACATAGTGTACTATATATATTGATATTTTTTTGTTGCTAATATACATTTAACTTTGATTTGTCTATCCGTGCAAAGCCGGATCGGGGTGAAAATGTAATAACAACACTTAAAACAATAAACATTAATTACTATGCGGCGAAACTTTGGACCGTGTGCGAAGCCACGGGTACAACAGCTAGTAATATATAAATTACTAACTTAATTTACTTTTTCGCTTCCTACATTAATCAGGAAATGCAGTAATTCACTTTACAGTGTTTTACTTCTTGCGAAATCAACGCATGTACAACCGTTGAAGAAATAAAGTGATCTTGCTAAGGAATTAATTTATTTCACTTAGATATAAATAAACTGGCTTTTGCAGGAGAACGTGATTTTAATAGCAACTTAAAGGCTATGAGGGTCAGCCTCGTGTATGGTCAAGGCAAAGTGACCACCCTCACGTCCATACAGTGGTTTGCACAGTTAGGTATAATTGAGTTTAGGATTAACTGTCACGATTCCACCGTAGTATAACATCAAACCGGCTTTATATTTGGTTTCATTTTAAAATTAATTCTAAGAAAATTATCATTATTGATGCTGGTACTTTTCAAGGTTTATACGCAATATCAAATCCTTACTATCACTTTGCTTTTTAACCTTAGATATTTTGTAAATCTGATATAAGTTACACAATTGCATATTAATTTATGTAAATTGGCTCTATAATTAAACTGTTATTATTTTGTTTTACTATAATGTTTTTTGATGTGGAAGCCCATTTCACCGATCAAAACTTAAATTAGTTTATTAAAAAATAACTGCTATTAGCGTTTCAACACTATTACAGTTAGGATGATAAGTTTGGTTAATTTGTAAATTGTATCAATATATTAATTCCCTCACACTTAATTTTAATAATCAAACGCGTTTCAATTACAAAGTTGTCATCCTTAGTGATATATGAGCTACTACTAAAAACGAATATTTCTGATTGCGTAGTATTGTGTTGTTATTAATTTTAAATAATTCATTCTCGCTCGACAAGTTTATACAGTGAAGTTTACAAAGTTGTCATCCTTAGTGATATATGAGCTACTACTAAAAACGTATACTTCTGATTGCGTAGTATTGTGTTGTTATTAATTTTAAATAATTCATTCTCGCTCAAAGTTTATTACTTAAATGTTAAGATGGTAAATGTTTTGTAGTAATTTCAAATAGTATAATATTTTGTTGTTTGTATTTTCTAAAGCAATACAAATTTACAACGCATTGGTTTAGTTTAAAAACTTTTGACTTCCTTACACAACTGCTATATTTAATACATAACAAATTATGTTTACCTAAATTAAATTTCTATTTCGTACGGTTTGATATGTATAATTTATAAATTAGTAAACATTAATTTTTCCGCCAATAAAGTTCTTAATTAACTAATAAAGCTAACCTGACTATGTGTAGCACCTTCAAGTTTAGGTATTTAATTATTTACCTATAGGCAGGCGTAGGGGATAAATCAAAGTAAAGGACATAGACAAATATGAAATGCATAATGCATATGAAAACGAAAAGCTACATCCATACAAAATGTTTTGATTCCCTAACAAAAATATCAGAATAAAACTAGGATACTTAACGGATTAAAAAACAGGATTTCAAGTTATTTACTAGTTTTTTAAATCCTGTATTTTTAATTAAAATTCCTAAACTATGTATGATGCAATTTTATATGTATCAATGAGAGAAATAGATATATATACGTTACCACGAACTTCATACAATTTGTTCTTGGAGAAATCTCAGATTCTAAAAATGTTTGTTGTTTTTCCAACATAAAGATTATTTTATAAAAACCTTTGTGCAAAATACTTGACAAATAAAGTTTACCAATGTAATTATTGAAACTGCACAACATATTTAAGAAATGTAGATATTTACTAAAAAAGACTATTTATTAGTGTTTTTACTTATTTATATAAAGAACACAAATTTGCTGTAATAATGCAATTTACCTGTCAACAACACAAGGCGCCGAACACTAGTACATGTCAGAAAACCTAAGGACAATCAGCAATAATTTGTAAATTCCTCTTTATTTATAGGTCATAATATTTGCAATTAAAAAAGCAGTAAAATCAAAATAATATTTGACAAATTTGAAAGAAGGTGCTGTCAAAGTTAAAAGATAGTGAAGGTTATTTAAGTTTATAAGCAAATATATTATTTTCTCAGTTATTTTATTACAACTATTTACTAAACAGTATTTCCGAGCTTTGTTGTTTTCCTCTTTTTTTTTATTTGTTAGTGTAGGTCTATCTGTGTGTATGGAATGTATAATATATGATTGGTTTGTGTCTGAGTGTATTTAAGCATAATATATATATACTATGTTATACATAAGAATGATGTAAATTGTAAACTAAGTAAAATTTTGTATTATTGTTACTGATATTTTATTGTTTCAATTATAATAACGGTTAGGATGTTTTTCTCCCTTCTTTTTCTTTTATTGTATAAATTGTGTTGCGTTCATGCACTGCAATGTCGCACTTGTGAAACTATTTTTTGTTAAAATAGTTTTCTTCTAACAATGTAGATATTCTAAGACAGACATAGCTTACTGGATAAAGATAGTTGGTATTCTATAGTAGTACTTTTACACCATTTAAGTTTTTTTTTTGGCTGGATTAAACAAGTGCTATTATTAATATTAAAATTAATCCCCCTGGAAAATCTCTGGCAGATTAACTCAGATAGATACTCATCAGAAAAACGTAATTAAGAAAAAATACAATTTAAAACCAAAAACCTTATCCAGGCCTACCTAACTATAGTAATTTTAAGTGTAAGTGTGTTTTTATTTTTATTAATGACGAAGGACAATGGTCCTAACGTAAAAATGGCTGAATAGCCGAGACGGCCGTCGTTGGAAGTGTGAAATTTGACTATTGGACGGTAAATTCAACAAGTTTATTTAGTAAACAATAGTCGGTATGGCGAGCATAAACAATAATAAGTAATTTTAATTCAGCAAATGATAACATTTATAAGGATTTTAGTATAGTGTATGTTAAATAGCGTTAAAGAAAGCGGCAATAGAAAAATTTAAAAGCGTGCAAGTGAATGTGTAAATTCCGTAGGTCGAAAGTAAAAAACAATTCAATTGTTGAGAATGATTACTAAATAATGTTTCATCACGTTTTTATTTATAGTATTTATGTACCGAATAATTAATATACCTGGTAAATATCCAGTCGTTCATACACAAGCGGAAATAGATTTTAATTTGATTTAGTTCCTTTTTAAATAAATATTACTATTAAAAAAGCAACAACCAACCTATACAGTAGTTATATTAATACAGATACCTCAATATGAATAAGTCTTGAATTATTGAATTTATGAAGGTTTTAAAATTACTTTTACTTATTTGCTTTTGTATTCAAATGTATTTCCTTTGTAATCTAAGGTAATGAGGTAAACTAACTAAGGAACGTTGTTGAACATAGTGCTATAAGAGTAGAAAACAGGAACATATGGTTTTCACATCTCATTGCCATTTATTTTTTCTCGGGAACCGTAATGGACTTTCATATGGGTTTTGGCACATTAGGTTAGGTCATTAGTGCGCACTCAACAATCCAACGAAACAATAAAGTTTCTATTCAGAGAGTAAGAAATAGCGTGCTGTATAATTGTATCCATTATAAATGGCATAAAGTAGCAGAATCCCTTTTATTATTGGCAAGTTATAATCTAGTATTGGGATTGTAAAATCCGTTTTAATTAATTTATTAGAGAACTTTTCACCATAGTAACAAAGTGTGAGAGAGGGATTCCTAAACAATTTAACATTAACAACCATTTGTTAAAAAACTCTTCTGATTGCAAAGTTTACAATACTGCTCGGCATCGCACTCTGACTTATGAACGGAAAAATATAGAGATAGCTTAACTCTTTTAATTTTAATAGAATTTCCTCTCTCTGTAAAGAAAAAAATCTTTGCAGAAAAAAATAGTTTTAACATTTAGTTACACAAATTATACTAATAGATGTATTTTTGTATAATATAATATTATTTCTATAAAGCTTAGTTAATTATTCATAAGCAAGAAATAAAATGACTGTATTATAGAGAGATGTTTAATTTGAATGATGAATGGAATTTTACAATGGAAATGTATCACTTGTAATATGCGAAAACAAAGTAAATTGTAATATTATGATAACTGAAATTACATTAGGACGTAACTGAAATTACATTAGGATGTAACTGAAATTGCATTAGGATGTAACTGAAATTACATTAGGATGTAACTGAAATTACATTAGGATGTAACTGAAAATAGATTAGGATGTAACTTAAATTACATTAGGATTTAACTGAAATTAAAACATTATACCATTAAAAATTGTTTACTTTTGTGTCTAGACGTTAAGAGGTTCGCACTTTTGTAAACTTTAATAAGGATGGAAAGTATATATGTATCATTTCTTGAAAATTTATGTTTTAAATTTACTATTTAAAAATTATGAAAAATGTATTAACAAAATATGTTGTCCCGCATGCCATCCGGTACAATTACGTATGTTACCAAACCAATAATGCTACTATCCATTATAAAATCTTTCAAATTTCTCCGATTAAGGGAAACATTGAATCATGGAAACGTTTTCCCTCTTAGCGTTTCTGTAATCAGTCGTATACCGATGCATCGGCCTGTATTCTTCCCAAAATATCCTTATTCTTAAAGCAAATGCTAGGCAACTTATGCTTTTACTAAGTCGTATTTAGTTATAAGCATATTCATATTAGCTAGCATCTGTCTAAAGCAAAACCTTATTCTTAAATCAAATGTTAGGCAACCTTGTGCATTTTTTACAGTATATATTTATAAGAGTACTTTAAATGTCTAGCACTTGCTTCAAAAAAAAAAAGGTTATGCTGTTGCATTGACCAGACTTGCTAAGGAATTTTCTCCTGATGGAAGTGGTAAAACATACATCAGTTAAAATACTTAGGTAATATTGTTTTACAATTTATTAAATTCTTATTAAATTACAAATTAAATAAATGCAACAAGTTAAATTAAAAGATATTTTTACAGTTAGAACTATGGTAAATAGATAATATTAAATGTCCTACATTAAGTTAGAACACAGAAACACAAGTCTCTCCGAGAATGCACACCATTGGTACAGCAATACTCAAAGCAGCAAACAAACTTTCCTGAACTAAGCTATTTGAAGTCTTCCTGTACTTAAACGATCATCAATATTATCTTGTATTTGCAAAGAGTCTAATAAGATGTTAATAAATTTACTAGCGATCAGAATGGTCTAAAATGATAAGCCTCTTTATGTATGTAATAATAACACTCATAGCAGAAAGTAATTTAAAATCCGTTTTTTTTGTCGTATGCACATTTTGCATCGATCTCCAGAGAAGAGAAAAATAGTTTCTGTAATGCTATTCCTAAGGTAAAAAATAATCGCATAACCAAATTTAAATAAATATATGTACATCAAAAAAATTAATAATATGTCATCAGTTAAAAGAACATATTTGAATTAATTAATATACGATCTATACATAGAATAAATAACTGTTTCTAAATTTGACAGAAATCTCAACTTTAAGCCAACTCTCAGCTCTACCAATGTTATAAATTGGTATTTTCTTGTTGGTTAGTTATACAGTATAATATAACAATAATAATCTTTTTTCATGCTAATATCTAGATTCTGTCGACCTTTAAAAGTGATAATATATGTTATTTTAAATAATTATTATTTTCAAACTGACAATAATATTTTTTGCGTTAAAGTTATTTAACTAAATTTTATTTAAAAAACAAAACGTAAATAAAATAAAATAATTTAATATTTATTTTGTATACCTCGCTTTATAAAAAATGTTAAATAGAAATTAGTGCCTAAGTATTTAGATATATTTTAATTATTTGTAGTATATTTGAAGGAAACAAAGATTGTTAGCAGGTAATACAATATTATATATTGATGTATAAATAAACATTATGTTAGTCAATTTATAAACTCAAATTTTATATTTTAATGAAACTGATGTCTTTTTTATTTCTTTAATTATGTGTTGTCTTTTTTTTGTCTAAACATGAAGTATATTTGCAATAAAATTAATACAGAGTTTAATCAGTATTGATAAGTATAATCAGTTGTCATAACTAACACATTTTCTATTCCACAAACACACAAGTAAATTGGTAGAATAAAGACTACCAACATATGTTTATAATAGATTGATTTTCGACATCATCACCTAACATCAACAAGAGTCAACTGTAAGTTTAAAAAAAGATGCAAATGTTTAATGTGAACGAGATTTGGTGATATTTAAACGTTTGCTGCAGTCATCATGTCAACACCACTCAAGCTCTAATTTGTTGATGCCTACAGATAAAATAAATCAAAGTTATTTTATTTAACGCGAGATAGTTAAACATAAGCGAATGTGAACTTCATTATATAATAAAAAAATATGTATATTTACTATTACGTTTTTTGTAATAAATTTGTATTAAGACGAAGTTTAAACTTTACCAATAATACTTTGTTTTTATTAAACAACTTAACTTTTATTAACTTTTAGTTAACTTTTTTTTAGTTAACTTTTATTTTATTTGATAGTGATTACCAATTGTGCTCATCTTGGTCATTATGAATTTATCGTTTTAAGATAGCAAATAAATAACGTGAAATAAATAACAGTAATAACAAAGAAAACCGAAACTAAATAAATAGTTAAGAATAACTGTTGTTCTATATGCAAATATAAATTTCTAAGGAAGATACCTGCATGTTACGCACGCCAGTTTTCTTGCTACAAACTCACAAGTATTTTATTTAGTGTACTAATAAAAAAATCTTCAATCATGTGAGTTATGTATTATAAATTGGCAAAAATATGTAAAATAGACATACATCTTGTGTATACTATTTACAACTTAACTTTCTTTTTAATATTTGTAACTCCCCACAAACTTGAGGAAATATTGTTAAGATTTTCATATTGTTCATAGTATTATGTGAAAAGTGTTAATGTAGTTTTACTTACTACTTCAAATTATATATTATGTGGATTATAAACTTACAATTGATAGGTTAAGATCTCTTCTTCCCTTAACACCCGGGTTCAAACTCTACTTTACTATATTAACAACAAAGGGACAGATCAATAACAATGCATCAGTGGTTCAGTGGAAATACTTATTTTGACATTAATTTATTTGTACGCCTTTACAATTATAGATAACACACAATTTCTCACATTAGCTACACCTATGCTACATACATCTCTTATACTAGGTATTGACCTTTATAAGACAGACTGGATTACGGTATTGGCAACTAAAGCGTGTTACTTTTATCTGAATGATCCCAAAACTCTGAATAATACGTGACTCTAACTATAGACTGAAATACTTTGGTTTGCTCACTTAGTTTGATGTCTCCACAGGTATCTCGATGGTCCAAATCTCGAGCTGAATTCCAAGTCCCGATTCCCTGGCCGCACTTTGCCCGACGAACCGGCCCAACTTTTTCCGGCCACACGCAATAATAACAGACTGGCCTAGCTACCGGCCCAACACCTTAACAGACTGGCCCAACTAGCAGCCCCTCACTGGTCACCCGACCAGTCCACTCTGGCCTATCGACCACAATCCTCTGGCCCAGATTCTAGATTCGGATTATACTTTATAACCCGTCTAGCTTCCTTGTTGTCATCTTAAAACAAACCAAAGCAAAGCGAGTTCCGTGTTCCGCGTTTAACGAACTCTCCCGCGACCTCGCTACAATTTCCGTGTTTATACCGTACTTCCTTGTCTGCCTTACTGGTCAAAACCTTAACATTCAAAATACTATTCCTAATAACTAAAATACTAAAACATATTCCTGTAAAACATAACACAATACAAAACTATACATCAATCAATGCTTAAAAGTTCCACTTAACATTTTAGGAATATTTTAAATTTAATATTTTGTAAAATTAAACCATTTTGGTTAGTTTATAAGTTCTATTGACTTTCAAATAATGAATAAAAATATAGGATTGTGACAAAAGTGTTTATAGAAAGTTTTTTCTCCCAAAATCAACTTTGTTTAACTTTGGTTTTAAGGTACTAGAAATATATTTCTAAGAAACCTTCTTCAAATAAGATATTTAAACAGACATTTAATCTGGCTGTTAGCTTAAGTGCTTGTTTGTAGAAGAATACAATTTTGTGACTCTTTTTACACAATACACAATTGCAAGTCAGTATTTGGAATCTTTCAAAAAAACTTTGTCAGAATCACGTCTTAAGTTAAAGAAGCAGTAATGCACGTTTTCTTGTTAGAGTAAGTCAAAAAAGTCAAAAAGTTAACTGCTTATTACTGCTAATGTTGGGTTCTTTTAATACTTTTCTGTAAATTATTGTAGGCTATTTGATTTAGCACTTTTTAAAATATACCTACCCTTAATTAATCTTTAAAAATCATTGCATACTATTTATTGTAGGTAATAAGTTGTATTTTTAAATGTAAAAAAAATATTCTAGAAGTCTTTTTACCGCCTTAAGATGTATTTGGTATTGTCAATTTGAAAGCTACTGATTTTAAGTATTAAATGATACTTGCTTATATCAATCAGGGTGTTGTTTAAATTAACGTTTACTATTAGGATGGCATTAACAATTTTATGATTTAATAAGACTGTAAAAAAATACCATATATAATATCAAGTCTATGTATCACTTACATTTAATTAAAAATTCAGATGGGCACTCTGATTTTCGAATATTTAATCAAAGTTTTAAAATTACACATTTATACATTTTTCTTTTTATTTTGTATAATTGTTGCGAACATAAAATCCAAATATAACTAACCAATAATATTAGTTGATTAAACAAATAACAGAGCACTGTGGCGACAAAATCA
>JAGFPH010022382.1:0-12642 GCA_018207615.1 Philaenus spumarius | reverse complement strand
AGCAATAATAAACTAATTAACTTTTGTTCTATTAAATTACTTCAAAATTTTAAAAAAAACACTAGGCTAGACCACCGCAACATAAAACGAAACTGCTGGTAAGATTATAATGTAACGAATATTGCTACGTTTAGATACGACACAGACCAGAAAAAAGGCGGGAATTAATTAGTTTGAGATTTGGACTCTAGAGGCCATCCGGACGTTCGAGGGATTTTTACCTTGTCCAGTACTGCTGGCCATCCGAGCTGAGAGGAATGTAACTTGCAAAAACAAGTCAGACTTGATAAAGAAATGGCTGCGGCCAGCACTACTACTAGCCATCCGAGCCCAGAGGACTTTTATTAAAAATCCTACCAGAGTGCAAAGGCTTAATTGATAGAATAATTGTAATAAATATTCTGTGTAAGACTATAATTAACTGAAAATTCTTGCGTTACTGAATTGAAATAACGAGTGACAGTGCTTCAATATCTCCGATACTCATCCCCTCAATGGCTGACTCATTCAGAAGGAACCACGCCCAACTCCTATAAAATTGAGTGTACATACGACCATGAGTAAAATAGTATAGTGCATGCGCATGGTTATTTTGTTTGTTTTATTCGTTGACATAAACCAGCTGATTTCGTCCATCACGAGTAATACTTGAACAACTATTTAAAACCATTTAAGCTTATGTTTAAAACTTTAGGTTAAGTAGTGTGGCCTTATTATAGGAATAATAGTTCGATCACGAACCTGAACCGCTGATATGAGTTATAGGCCAGTCGGTAGAGGTGAATTTAGACCAAAAGTTCCAGTAATTTGCAATACGGCTGAATTTTTTTTTATAAGTACATTGAAGTATGTAGATTAACATAAAAAAAAGTTTACCAGTCTATCGATTTCCCAAAGTCAAAAAGAAATCGATTATCATTTTATTTTTCGATTATCCTTAATATTTCGAGCTGGGATAAAGATAGAGGAAAATAAAAAATACCACCGTGTAGGGGAGGTATTTTTCAACAAAAAAGGTCATATGTATTTATTTCGTCCGAGCAATGGTTTGTCTGGAAAAAAATCGATAATGCTGGTATGTATTTTGCAGCAGGGGAAATCACTAAAAGGGGACATCTTATTCATATATGAAGCGTTTTCTCATTCTAAATCGGTCGAATTTTAATATATCGAATTGAAACTTGACATAGGAGTTAAAATATATATTTTAATCATTTATGCTGAGTCTCAGTTTGTTATCTTGAAAATTACCCGATCTAGAGCCACTTGACTTATTAATGGGTTTCTCGATTTTAGGAGTACCGGACCCACCAATTCATTTTCAACAGCTCCAGTTTAGAAAATTTTCAAAATATCAACCTGAAAGTTTTTTTACAAGTTAAATATGTAGATTCAAACAAGATCAAGGAGTATTAACCTTTTTTATTATTTACTTTTCAAAGCACAAGTAACTTAAAAAAGTATAATTTTAGACCTTTTTAGATTTTTCATCAAAACTCTTGAGTTAATCGGCTGCAGATTAGTCAATTTTTTAAATATAGTTTTTAAAAATAAGTATAGCAAAAAAACAATTGTGTTTTTAAGTTCTGTACCAATTTTTAAATCGATATGTTCAAAAATGTCGAAAATAGAGTCGTTGAATCCAAAGGTGTTATAGTTAAAACGAGATAGGTAAAACAGAAGACCATTTTCAAGCGCCTCGTTTTTAAAAACAACAAAAAAAATTGTTCATACTTACTAAGAATATTTATACTGGTGTACTGAACTTGTAAAACAAATTTGATGTTGATATTCCAAAAATTTACGAAACTATAATAGATTGAAATTAGTTCGTGAGTCCGGTACTCCTAAAATCGATAATCGAAATCGACTCCTAGAACTTGTGATTTTCAAGATAACAAGCTGAGACTTAGCATAAATGTTTAAAATATATATTTTAACTCCTATGTCAAGTTTCAATTCGATATATTAAAATTCGGCCGATTTAGAATGAGAAAACGCTTCATATATGAATAAGATGTCCCCTTTTAGCGATTTTCCCTGCTGCAAAATACATACCTGCATTATCGAATTTTTTCCAGACAAACCATTGCTCGGACGAAATAAATACATATGACCTTTTTTATTGAAAAATACCTCCCCTACACGGTGGTATTTTTTATTTTCCTCTATCTTCATTCCAGCTCGAAATATTAAGGATAATCGAAAAAAAAATGATAATCGATTTTTTTTTCGACTTTGGGAAATCGATAGACTGGTAAACTTTTTTTTATGTTAATCTACATACTTTAATGTACTTATAAAAAAAATCAGCCGTATTGCAAATTACTGGTAGTTGTAACCTATACCGACTGGGCTATTAAGCAAATTTTCAAAATTAAATTTGTATGTTTTTCAACCAACCACTTGGGAAATTGGTTTACTCACGAAGTTCACTGAGTAGGAGTGAACGAAATATAATAGTAGGCCTACAATTTGTTTGCATCTCAGCCTCCAGCCCTCGCTACATCGTTCTGAGTTTGCTCCTCGACCTTGCGATCTCGAATTATGGACTGATTCACTTCGCTCGCAGCTGCAAAGTAAAATGCTCAACGTTGATTTGGACCGAGTACTTTTACGGTAGTTTACGTTTTGATCAATTTTGGAGAACCGGACGGCCTATATGTTCTAGATAGAAAAATAAATGTGCAGAATAATCTAATATATTTATTTTTACTTTCTCCACCCTATACGTAGTATATGGAGAAAGTATTGGTTTCGTAAAAATGTTCGAATTTGAATTTTCAGTTGAATTATCTTTTTTGGTGCTCCCAGAACCCCAAAAAATTGTTTAGTGCAATTATCTGTGTTGGTGCTCCCTGAACCCAAAAATATTTTTAGTGGAATTTTTAGTTTTGGTGCTCCCTGAACCCAAAAAAGTGATTTTAGAGTGGTGTCTGTCTGTCAGTCTGTCTGTATGTATACACGACCAGAGAGGACACTATTGGTCCGATTTTCATGAAATTTGGTATGTAGGTACTAAACCCTAATATCTCCAGGCGTTTTTTCATTTTATGGAATTTTTAATTTTCAAGGGTAATTTACCCCTAAAAACCCATAAAAAACGACAAAAATGCAAATTTCTCAAAAACGGCTCTAACGATTTTGATCAAATTTTCAGTATTTATAGTGCGTAAGATGCCAAACAAAATGACACCACCCGCTTTTATCAAAACTTCGGCGTTTTATAATTATGAGGAAATGTTTAAAAATAAACAAGCTTGTGTTGTCAATCTAGCATCGCGGCGGCGGCCGCACGGGGTAGCACCACGGTAGCGAGCACGGCCAGTAATTCAAAGGTCGCGCGATCGAATCCCGCCTGGGACAATAATTTTTTTATACGATTGACGTAGGTAGAATATTATTTTTTTGTTTTGTTCTAAAAAGTAGTAAAAAATAAAATTATTAAAAACAATATTATTTTGACTACAGTAAGTTGGGAGAAAGTTTGTGTCAGTTAACTGATACCGTTTATTTTATATAAAAATTTAAAAAAAAACATTTATTCTAGTACAAAAAATCTGGTAAAAAACATGCTTCCGGTTGTTGGATTTGTTTGGCTAACGAACTCGTCCGAGCATCCTAGAAAACCAACGTGTGTACCAAATTTGGACCAAATTGGCGGTAAAATGTGTCCATCCGATAGAGTGCGAACACAAGGCATATATGACACCCGAAAACGTGTTATAAGGACTAGGATCGGTGCTCACTGACCACTCACGACTTACTTTAGGTTTTACCATAAGAGTCACTGCAATAGCTTATTAATTCATTAATAATTTTCATTGATACATTTGATTCGTTCTGTCATGCGCATGGACTCTCTTTTTTATACAAAGAAAATAATGATCATCTCCTTTTAACATCAACAGAGTTGCGTAAATAAGTGCAAGGGTCGTTCTAATATACCGGTGCTTATTAAAAGTCAATAGTAAAATTTAGTTTCAAATTATTGAGGTGAAACCACAAGCACAACATGAGTCAAATAAAATTTGATTACTCACCCTTTCTTTATCAACTATGAAAAAACTTGGAATCATTGTAATAATTTCCAAGATGGAAGTGGACCTGTGAGCGTCGACAAGTTGCGGAAAAACATTCACAAAATGAACTGTCATTGCTTCATGTTTTAGCGGACATGTCTCCAGTTCATAATTTACCCCCATCGCTTTCTGCAATGAAAAATAATCAAATTAAAAAACAAAATAACAGGAGTACCTAAATTTTTTTCCCAATTAAGGGGGTCATTTTGGCCTATCCTTCAACAAGTTAAAGTGGGTATAATTTTCTCAAAACTGATAAGAAGTATTACAGTTAAGGGTCTGCTCCAGTAAACGAGAAAGCCACCGGAAACGCAAACGCCTCTCACTATATCCCTATCTAAACAGTGCAATTTCTTGCGCTGACATTGCCTCATTTCAAACCATTTTATAAGTCTATCTTTTGTAATTGAGTGTTGAAAAAAACTGAATATTCTTTATAAAATTTCAGATCCGGCTTGCAAATTATTTTTCGTTATTAATTTTTTATTGCGTTAGGAAAAAAATTCAAACTTTGTACTTACAAAATGTCAAAATCAAAAGCATTTTTAAAAAAATGTAAATTGCAAGACGGATGCGTATTGTGACTGTGCTTAAAATGAGACCTTGCAAACAATTTTATGATAAAAAATAAACTAAATAAATGGTTTGAAATTTAACATTCTCTTATGGGATAAAAATCCAAGATGGCTGCCACTACAGCAGACCCTTAAGTGTTTTTTTCCAATACAACATGCTTTTCCTGGTAATTTGAAACTAATAAAATTTACAAACTTTTATAAAATAGAGTTTACATACGTGGGTAACAATAAAACAGGTGATTTCATCCATGATCTGTAATACTTAAACATAACTTAGCGTAGGTAGTCATACTTTGGGGTTATGTTTACAACTTCTATTTATATAAATAAAAATGAAAATGTTTGTTTGTTTAAAATCTTAAATCTCCAAAAATTCTTCACCGATTGCTTTGAAATTTTTTACCCAAAGTTCTATTTGAATGCACGCATATTTTTATATACTTTTTAAAAAAACAACTTCATTGTTAGACGTAAAAACAACACAAACTAGGGCAATAGGAGCGCAATAGTAATAATAAATAAATATTTTTATTGTTGATACAGTAATCATCTGTTTTCTCTTATATTATTCCATTAACAGCTGATTTCAACCTTTGAAACAATTATTTGTATTTCTAACTTTTAGGTTAGGATTTTAACGCTGGTTCATTTAACGTTTATTATAACTACTGTTATAAAATATACAAAATAATTTGATTTGGACATTTAACATTATTTACCAGCTTAGCTTTGAGGTTATTATTAACATATTAATCCTTCAGCTTTATTATAAAGAAAACAACATATTCTTTATGCAGGGGTATCCCCTAGTCAATAATATGACGTCTTGTGATGTTGATTGTTTTTAAATATGAGTTTTAGAACTAATTTTAATACCTTATAAGATTTACTTTGAGGTTATAAAATGAAAATAAATACAACCTTGTAACATAAATATATTCATTTATACAACTTTAAATAAGATAGGTTATATCAATTCGTTTAGCTTTGGAAACATTCGCACTTCTTTGTATAACATAAGAAATAGTCAAATATGTTTAATAAACATAAACATATTCGACTATTAATTTTTTCATTATGATATCAATTACTTCTACAACATTTGACATATCAACATGAAATAGAATGTAATTAAAAGATAATATTTGTATCTTTATTTTGATGTATAGGTAATAATGTATAGGAATAAAAAATTTAAACAAACAGGCCTACACTTTTATAAAATCCTGTCTAAATAATCCTTAGATTCTTGCACATTTACCGAGTTAAAAATCCCCTCACCTCAGTTACGTAGGCCTACTAAATGTTTATTTTTTAAATATGATTTTATTAAATGATGTATTTCTAACATAGATGAAATAAAACAATAACACACAATCTCACAACAAATACGTTTAATAAATCAAACGCGTTTCAACGACAAAGTCGCCATCCTCTGTGATAAAGCTACAAAAGCCAAAGTACAACTGAACTCCAATCTGAAGTAATCTGCCTCTGATTTTTAACTGTGGCTTACTAGTTCTAACATAAAACTAATTAAGATTAAAATCATTTAGGCTAAATTTACTTGAATAGTATTAAATTATTATTTTAAGTTGCTTTTCTTGATAAATTAATGAAAAAGGGTCTGCGTCGGACCAGACGGTGGAAGTTATACTTCTTTGGCCTTTCGTATATTCGTAAATTCGTTCGCATACTTTCCTATAATTTTTGAAAAAAAAAATTTCCCAGCCAGGGATCGAACCAGGGATTCTAGCGTGGAAGTCGAGTGTGTTAACCACTAACCCATCGAGACTCTTGAGGTATCTCATGTAGAGAAAAGGTATAAAAAGGCACTTTCCGGATTTTACTAATAACGCGTGACGCGGTTTCTCGACCGACACCCCATCCTGATTACAACAGGCGCAAAGAAGTATGACTTCAAAAATTAATGATAAAATTAAAATGAGGAAACAATTTACCATGGCCTACTGAAAAATAAAAGTTTATATCAAAAATATATTGACATGGATTTTTTCTTGCTACCTTATCAATTGAAATTAATCGTTAACGGGACCTGCAATTTAATTTATCATGTAAGGAGATGCGAGGCAGGACAGTGTTTTCTCTAAGTTTAAAAGTCTGTTACATATTATATCCCTATATATTTACCCACTCCACATAGGTGAATGTTTATTGTTATAGGCCCCTTGACTTCAAGTTACGCCACTGCACACCAGATTTTCACTGCTTATGGGAAGTAGTGTTGAGTTTACAAGCGGGCCAAAATTACTGTAATAGATAGGTTATATTTTCCAAGAAAGTATTTTGAAATGTTTTTGTACTTAAAGGAGGAAAATAGAGATCCGTTTCAACCCGTTTTCAATTTTGGAGTGAAGAGATCAAGCTAATATATATTAAACGATTTACCAAATCAAATTAACTTACTTGTCTCAGTCTGGGTACAAACCCTGCTGATGTGATCCAGATGCAGGCCGTCAACATTTTGGCTACAATCAGAGCTATGTCTTTGGATAACTCCGGATCCATCAAAACGTCTGTCCATGCTGACCAATCGCTGATCAAGAACTGGCAATGGTCAATCATAGCATCGACCAGCAGAGGCTCACTTTCCAAGCTCTGCAAACAAAACATAAATACAGAGGTCATATTAAGTGTGACCACAGTAGGTACTTGGTGAAATTCCATAGCAAGGTAAACATTAAAACTTATACATTTCCCAAAAAACAACAATACTTTTGCTACAGCTGTTTCTCGGCTGACCATCATCACACAACCATGAACTAAAAATTCACAGAAATAACTTAAATCTAACATCTAGGCTACGAGGGTGTAGATTAAAGAAGCCTAAACTTGTACAGTAATACCTGAAAAAGACAAAGAACTGACAGGTTGTATGAATATAATGGGTTTCAACATAGAGGATGGATTATGCAACTGTTCATTTAGCTTAGAAGCATGGCAATTGGGAACAGATCTGCTTATTTCTAACATTTCCAAACTATTAATTTAATTTCCTACTTTTTTGTTTGTTCAATACGTAAGACTTTTTCATTATTAGTTTGATGAAAAGTACGGCCTGAATCTAATAAGTGGTTAGCAAAATGTAAATCTGTTTTACCATGCTTCCAAAAATATAAGTGTTCCTTTAATCTCGACCTTTTGGACCTAGCTGTTTGGCCTATACATTCATAATTGCAGCCACTACAGTTCATTTTATAAACACCACTATTATATTTATTGATTTTGAAAGGTTGACTTCCAGGGTCACACACATTATTATTATGTACTTGGTCTCCGGGAACGACCGCATCACTACTGTCTGCACGTTGAGTAAAGCTTACGTTTCGGGCATATTACAGGTGTCCATTTTCAAGGCTTAACAAATGTCATGATGGTTTGTCGTAGAGAAGGTTCTTGAGAATAAGGTGGCGAAACGATTGTATTATCCCTCTGCTGGTAAACTATTCCAAGTACACGAACTACTTTGAAGAACCTTCTCTCCATTATCCTGACAATGCACGCTCACAAGAGAGCAAAAGGCCCATTCGCCAAAAGGAAAACTCCATCTCCACGGCAGCCGGACCACGAGGGACGGTCACGTCACAGTTGAAACAAAAAAGACTGTTTTACAATTAAGGCTGGTAGATTTAATTTGACGGTTTAGCCGAGTTTTTGTAAAAATCCATCCAGTAGTTTTCAAAAAGGCTCATTATGTGACGAAAAACCAAGTTTTCAGGAAATGCATAAAACAAAAAACTTGCATTATTAAATTTGAGGAGGTTATGCAACTTGGTGGGATACTTATAAACAGGTACCAGCACCTATACTGAAGTAAATTATAGAATGAAAAATGAAGTTCAACCGCTGAGGGGGTTTGAGCATTTATAAAAGTGTAATGAAATTTGAGTTTTGATTTTTGCTATGGGTACTCAGTAGATGAAGAAAGTCGATGTTCCTAGGTGGTTAATAACTTGGGCGGGAGGGAGGGGGCCAACGCGCACAAAATAAGCTAAAATAGATGATTTTGTTAAAAAGAATACGATGCTCTACAAACAAAAATTGTGTAAGAAGTTGTATTTTATTATTTTTAATAAAAATAAAAAATTAAATTATTTAACCTACGAATTTGGTAAAAATTTGTTCAGAAGCCTCATGTGAATTTCCACAAAAAGTGTTTATGCTACCATCCATATTGGAAAATGGCGAACATTTTCAAGGATCTGAAATAAACAATTAAAGTAGCATCGAAAAATCAGATAAGGTTTTCATTAAATTTTTTCCCTGATTAGGTTAAAATTCTGTTACAAAACAAAGCAATTAGTGGTTCGTGATAACGATTGATATGAACTTATGAAATTCAAATGTAAATTTCCCAAAAAATATCATAATTGAAAACTAAGTAATCAAAATCAAAAAACAAGTTTCGAAATTGGGCCTATTTAAAATTAAAAATGTACTACAAAATTTTGTTTTTCAAAACATGTACTCAGATAAATATTTATGAATTTTGTTACACATCAAAACATATAAGTAAATATCAAAAATAGAATCTCATTTAAATCCAGTCGCAGGGAATCCCATTTTAAATACAAAAATAAAAAATTTTAATGGCAGGATTTGACCTTCAAAGCCGTATTTTACTGAATAAGAGTAGTTTTTGAAGAAATGTAAGCATGGGTCATAACAGTCCAGTCGCTAGAAGAAGAGTAAATAAGGGTTCAACACTAAATTCAATCAAGTAATTCTGATTTTTTTTTTAAATGATGTTCGAGATGGTTAGAGAGTGAAAAATCCAAGTTTTCGTCACTACCACCCTTCTGGGCTTTCCACCATCTTGATTGAGAAAATGACCCAAAAAACATAACTTTTTACACTTTTTCGCTTATAATAACGGTGCATCGTAGCCGACTTTGGTCCATATCCATTCTTGTAGAGGACACAATTTATTTCATTCAGGAATTACTAGTTAAATTTGTTTGCAAAACCAACAGCAACGGATTTCCACCTCCGTACAAAGCACAAAAGAAGGGGTAAAATCGAAATTCCATCCAAATTGTCACTTTTCCGTCCTTTTGGATCGCTTAAATTACATGAAAAACTGATTTTAGTAAATATGCACTCAAATAATTTGTGGCACGTCACAAAAAGTTTTCTACCACGAATATCAAGGGGTGGGGTTAAATTTGAGGGGAAATTGTTGGGGGGAAACGTAGAGGACTGGGATCACGAAATGCAAGGTTTTCGCTCTCTGACCATCCCGATCGACATTAAAAAAATGAGAACTACTTGATTTAATGTAGGGTTGGGCCCATTTTTATCTGAACCATTTTGTTTTCTCTCAGAAATAATAATTGCAAATAACGTACACCTTGATCACTTGAAGTTTTCCAATACAGCTGAACTTGGTTATAGCGTCAACAAAGGGACCGATCGAAGGAATGACGTTATAGAGATGTAACAACAGGAAATCATATTTTTGTTAGCTTGAGTGAAAGGACAAACACTTATACAGTACTAGCTGGCCCGTACGGCGTTGCCCGTGGTGGTTGGTATTTTCAATCTTTTTAACGTAATTGTATTCTTTTTAAGTGTTCAGTCAGTGAGTGGTATTTGGCTTTTATAGATATAGATCTTAAATAATAAAAGCACTATTGTCATAATAATAAAAGATCTGAAATTATGATTATAGTAACTTTAATCCCCCCAAACCCCTCCTAAAATGTCGAAATTTTTCATACCCTTTCTTAGTGAGCACCTATGGCCCTAGAGGAAGCTACATACCAAATTTCATTCCAATCCGTTCGGTGGTTTTTTTTTTAGTAACTAAAAAAAACCCCTAAACTCCCAAAATTTAGATTTTTAAAAAAATCCTTTCTTAGTGAACACCTAGAGAATAAGATAAAGCTACATACCAAATTTCGTTCGAATCCGTTTAGTAGTTTTGAAGAAATCGTGATTTAATAACTTTGATCCCCCCCAAACTCCCCTAAAATTTCGAATTTTTTTAAACCCTTTCTTATCGAGCGCCTATGGCCCTAGAGGAAGCTACATACCATATTTCATTCCAATCTGTTCGGTAATTTTGGAGAAATCGTGATTTAGTCATTTTTACCCCCAAACCCCCCTAAAATTTCCAATTTTGTAAAACCCTTTTTTAGTGAACACTTATGGCCCTAGAGGAAGCTACATACCAAATTTCATTCCAATCTGTTCGGTAGTTTTGAAGAAATCGTGATTTAATTACTTTGATCCCCCAAACCCCCCTAAAATTTCGAATTTTTTCAAACCCTTTCTTAGTGGGCACCTATGGCCCTAGAGGAAGCTACATACCAAATTTCATTTCGGTAGTTTTTGAGAAATCGTGATGAGTGAGTGAGTGAGAGTGGTATTTCGCTTTTATATATATAGATGACTGTTATTGACAACATTATTCATGACGTTTATTAAAAAGAAAAACTATACTTTTCTTTTAATAATTCTAGCTAATTGGAGGTCACCTAAAATTATAAATTAAGTAGGCCTAACATGTTTAGGTGTGTAAAGTTTTATTGAGTAAAAATTAGGTTAAACATTTAAATACATGTTCTGCGTACTCCCTCACTGTGCCCAGGTTATAGATCAAATTGTCCAGCCGGTTTTTAGTGTTTTGCAAGCACATTTTAAAAAATTCGCCAAACATAGTAATTCTATCCCAATCCAAAAGTGTTCTGTACCTTTTTTGTAGAGAAAGGTTAAAAAAATTCATATATGCAATAAAAAAAATTATTGATGTAAAATTGTAAAAGTTATTAGCTCAAGAAACAAAAAATGTTCAGTAACGAAAGGAAAACGTTAAACTTTATGCCTACATAACAAGTAATAAACACTTTTTGTAATTTTTTCGTAAGCGTAAACAATTTTCGTAATTTAGTTATAAATAGAACTGTATAAAAACATTGATCAATTTAAAATTTCTTATTTTGAAAAAACAGTTTTTATGTTCCAAATACACGACTGCTACCAAAACTAGGCCTAGTTTGAAACGTAATTTACTAATACATGCTTTGGCTCAGAAATGAAATATTATTGTAACAAATTGTAGAGGATAAATCAAAGAAACGAACGGTATACAGTACTTGTCTTTTCTTAGTTCACAAAAGTGTTTGAATTATCTTTATTAGAATAACAAAATGACGTCAATCTAATGGAACTTCGATGACGAGATAGCACGGCTCATTTGAATAACGTGGGAACGGGACTCGCTGTACGGTCTCACCAGATATGTACATTCCAGTGCTGTCTAGACAAACAAAAAACTGGTTATTTCTAGTTTGATTCCCACCGTTAGAAAGATCAAACTGTTCTCAATTTCATTGAGTAAATCTTAATTTTCAAGAAGTTTTTAAAGTGATAGAAATATAAATTTTAAAATACAGTGCCTAATTTGTAGCCAAATTTCATATTTTTAAAGGCCCTACCTTAAGATTAACTTTGGAACTGGTTGCCATTTCACTTTGTTCTGGCAGATCCTTTTGAAGTAAGTTGTGAGCCCCAAGTATATTAATTTACTATTTTACTATACTAAGGAAAGAACAAATTTGTATACACTGCACCCGAGAAACATTTTCATTGAACTGTCAAAAGTAATTTGTCTTAATGTTTTATTAATATTTAAAATAATTATTTCATGTAAACATTAAAATAGTTACACAATTCTCAAAATCAAAATTTAGTGCAAACCTACAGACATATTTTTTACAATTATTACAGTATTATTGTGTATATAGGCTATATATAAGTAATATGTAAAATTTTTAACCAACATTTGACGGAAACTTAGAAAATTGTCATACAAAGTTAAATACATAACATTAAAAGATGACTGAAAATCTGTTTAACCTACTTGGAATTAAACAAAACCGGATATTAGTAAATTAAACATTTCTGTAACAGATTTGTTGTGTTTTCGCTCATTTTACCTTGTCTAGTTGCATTAGTAT
>JAGFPH010022381.1:0-12643 GCA_018207615.1 Philaenus spumarius | reverse complement strand
GATCTTGTGATATAGGTGCACTGTTCCTGACTTCGGCCAAGTCAAATGGCTCTACCCTCTTAACCGCAGCATCTCGATGGTATGATGTCTATGCAATTTATCTTCATACTTCTCAGCAAGTCGTTGAACCTCTTCATGTACTGTAACATCCCTAGATCTCTGTGGAGATAATCATTACTTCTTAGTACCTTGTTCTTCAACGTCTGGATAGTTTGTACATTGATTCTTTTAACACAGCCCCAAAGATGCACACCATATGTCCAGATAGGTTTTAGGGCTTGTTTATAAAATAATAGTTTATTGAGCACTGACAACTCAAAATGAAGCCCGAGAAGCCAATTCATTTTTCTCAATCTTTGATTAAGTTTATTACTTTTTTTTATACTTCTACTTTCCAGCGCAGTTTTGTGTCTAGTGTCATTCCCAGATATTTTGCATTATTATCATGTGGAATGACTTGTAGATTCATAATCACAGGGAGATAATTGATTGTCCTATTAGTATAAGTAACATGAACAATTATTTAGCTTTATTCACCAGCTTTCCTGCTTTCTTTCAGAATAAAGTAAAATGTTAAGAAATATCTAATAATAATTTCAGAGTTTGCTTTTTATTGCATTAAAAAATTTGACAAGTTTAAAATAAATAGTAAACTTTGTATAGTTAACTTTTTAAATAGTGTGGCAATCACTGCCTTGGTGTATTTTAGTAGGTTGTAGTGTATATAAGGCCAGAAACAAACCCATACATACCCCTATTTCTATTCATATAATTGCTTATACAATAAAATACATGTGAAATGATCTCAGACTTTTATGAAATACAATATTTAGAAATATTAAAACTTTATGATATCTAGAAGTAATTTATTGAATATTTTAGTTCCAATATATGAAAATGACTTTTCAAAGCTAACTCAGTGGATTTTTGGTTTCTTTATACTATGTTTCTAGGTAGTATTTCCTGTTGTGTAATAATTTTTACTAATTCAACTCCTATTAAAATAAATCTTTAGTCTTTATAAATAAATATCTTGAAGGCAGCTGTTTAAATAAATTAACGGATGGAATTTGTCCTTGAAAAATACAATTACATAAAATATTGTTGAGTGTCGTAAATAATACGAAATGCATACGGAGAGAAAAATATTTCCATCCACTATCTCCACTAAACTGTGTTGGTAAGTTTTGAGAAATTGACCATTTTGGATCTTTATATTCTTATACTTGCTAACCCGTTACAAAGAGTTCGTTTTGGCATTAAAAAATACAATGGCTTCTGCATCGACGTTATATTACTGGAAGTAACTTTTTACAGAAGGTTGGAACCAGTTAGACACAATGGAACTTTGTAAAATCTATGAATAGTTGATTTATTTACTCAGACTTAACTGGACGAGACAGCAATAACTTCTTCACATTAAAACTCACTCTTGAATTCATAAATTATTGAAAAAAAAAACTAACTTGACTGGATTTAACTGTAGATATAAATTCGTCAGCACTGACTTTGTAAAGAAGCACTTTAATTATACTGTATTTGATTTTCAAGTTTACTTAGAGCATTTAGTTTGAAAATTATTTGGGTGAAAGGCATTTCTTTATTTTCCTTTGTTATGACAAAGGAATGACAAAGGAAAGTTATGACATTTGTTATGAAGCAGAAAAATCAATAAAATAATCTTATATAAAAGACTGTGGAATTAAAATACAAATATCTTCCAAGAACAAATGGAAAAACTTGACATTAGTTAATCAAGCGTTATGTACGAGATGATGTGTTTTAAAAATATGTGTCCACGTTTTTAACGTTGATTCAATTTAGTTCCGCTTTGAAATACTGCACTATTTTCTTACAATTTTGCAAGTGGAAATATAAAATAAATTCAAAGTTAATGCAATAAAACCAAACTATTACTGAGTGCGGAACTCCTATTCGTTCAAGAAGAAATCAACAGTAATTGATAGTTTTTATATTTACATTTCTTTAGTATATCACGAAGTTGTGCATAAATTCAAGAAAGTCATTCAAACTTAAGTAGTATTATTGGAAGTAGATTTATAAAAATATTTAACAAAGATTGATATTAGCCATTTTATTATATTTACTATCGTAGGATCCGGTTTTACACAATAACATATAACACATTTTGATTATGGCCACTATATCTCGTAGTAACTATTTGAGGTTACTAAAGTATATTTTTAGGTACAACTATAACTTTATACTTAAAATATAAACTAAGCTAAATAATATTGAGCTCAATTGTGTTCGTGGAACTATCACGTGGGTATCAAACAGACTGACTCTTTCGACGGAAGATTTGATTAATCTATTAAATGGAGATCCATGAATCACATTATAATTTAATTTAATCCAAATTAAATTTTTTTATTCAGATTCAAAACTGAAACTTTTGTATGGAATAGTACAATTAATTAGTGGAGTGCCTGTATATCAAGCAATTATTAGTTTGGGAATTGTAATAAATGTTCTTAAATTCAATTCATTTATAACAAATATCATGTGTTTAGTTAATGATAATTTTCACATCTTTTACAATAATTTCACTCCGAGAAGGGTTTTAAATTTTATTTTATGTATCTTAAAGATTGTATACATATCTATTAAAAATACACGCTATGGGATTGTAATTTTAAAGTATGTAGTACTGCATTTTTAAAGTTATATATTAAAATAGGTTAAAAAAAATCTCACTAGATTGTTTATATCTTGTTTGGTTAAAGCGTAGAGAAACGCGTTAACAAACTGGTAAGCCAAATAAGACTTTTGTAATTTTAAAAACATAGAAAATACTCAGCTAATTTTAATCAAGTATCTTTTCATGTTGCATTCATATTGGTAAGGATCAAGAAATATGAAAACAGATAATATTGTTTAAAAATATGTATTATGTGTATTCCAAATTTTGTTATGCAATTTAATAAAAGAGAACTTAAGGTAATATTCAGAGCAACATCGGCATTTTAATCGGCATTTTTTAAAGAGTAAATTTGGCCAATTTGTTAATGATTTTACGAATTTGATGATTTTGTCTGTTCTACGTAAAAATCAAGCCAATATCATTTTTGGGATTTATGAATGTATAAAAATAAAGTTTAAAATTTTTTACGCAATTAGTAATTTAATGTTATTAAATAATACGTTACTCATTATAATACAAATAAAATTGTAGGATTTAATTATTTTTGACAGTCGATGAAATACTTAGTTATAACTTTAATTTATAACTTAGGTGTAATTTTATGGATTTTTATCTAGAAATTAAGTTTTTAAATATACACTTATTACAGGAAATACGAAAGTTATATTATTATTTATGAATGGCGTGTAAGTTGTACATCATCTTTTATGACTTGATTTTGAATATTTTTTTCTAAAAAACTACATGTTCAATCTGTAAGTTTTGTATCACTGAATTGTCCGTATTGTATTATATTTGTCAGTAATATAAGACACGGTAAAAGTAATTTCATATCTACATTAAAGTTAGTTCCTAGTTCTATATTCATAAGACAAGATCTGTGGAAGTAGAACTGATTTGGTGAAGGGTAAATACATTGTATCTGAAATGTATAACAAAACAAATAGGATGCAATATTTTATTTAGAAAAGTATCGTCTGAGGGAATGTATTCCGTTTATAAAAACGTTCTATTTATAGCTTAGCAATATTCCAATATAGGTTTCAACGTTATGTTAAAAGGTATTCTTTATTGAACACAATATTTAAATTTAAATACTATTTTTATAACGAAGTTTTTACTTGTTTACGTACATTTTTACTATACGTGTATTATTTGATTACTTGCTTACGAGCGAGTCTGACATACAAGATTAATTTAAAATTTGTAATTTTTTTTATGCATACTTCTTTTTTTTGTATTTTTTCTAATACTTATTATTTTCTGAATCCATTAATAGTTCTGTGTAGACTATTTTATTAACCTAGAGTTTATTCTTCTAAAGTAACGAACGTTGCTACTGTAGTTTGAAACAGTTTATTTTATATGTATTAGTTCATTAAACTTCTTATTTGAATATTACCTTTCATCAATCAATATTTTTTTAAATTTAATTTCTTTTAACTAGATTATACTATTTTAAATTTGATTGTTCATTCCTAAGATTATTGTATTTATAAATAATATTAATTATATTTATGTTGTATATGTTTTTTGTTGCTCTGTCATTGGAAAATTATATACTAACTTTCACACTGTTATTAATCCAAAATGAAAAGGTATAAACAATTAAATAATGTTCACTTATTATTACTCTACAGTCCAATCGAACTAGAACGCACTTTAAATTATTACCAGTTGTAATGAGAAAACCCCAAAAAATTACTTATGTTTAGTGCAGCAGCATTGGACTAAACCAGACAAAACCTTTGGCATGAATGAGAGCGGTACAAAACAGAGGCCTGTGTGACCTTGCTCAAGGGCATAGCCTTGCCATATTACACAACATACCGCGCTTGATGTCGGTGATCCTAAGAAATGCAGGCAAAAAGTGAAAGCTTCTACTTTAAAAAAACATTTATCATAGCAGTATTACACATAATATATTCATTATGTCTATTCTAGGTTTGTGTCAATAGTTACAAAATAACTACTTCGGAAAATTTGTTTTGTACTTTAAGTAATATTTGTGATTGCATAGCCATATTTAAAAACAATTAATCAATAATATTATGTTTTTTATAAAATATATTTACAAAAGACAGGAGACGTGTGTATTTGATTGATTAATAAGTTCCTTATTGTTCTCCGTCAACAAAATGATATTTTAACCATCTTTATGCACTCAATATTCCGAAAATAAAACTAATCAATAGAAATCACATGGTGGGATAAACTACACATTGGAAAGAGATGAAGGCCTCCAAACACGAATTACCTTACACAGAATAAATTCACAAAATATGTGTCATAATATTTTTACTAAACTTCGGATCCGGAAGTTTTTTATTTCAAATTTTAGCTGGAACACTTTTAGATATAAAAAGAGGGTATAACTATAATAGATATCATTGATACAGAATTTTAAAACGACACTCTACGACAGAATCGGTACCATAAAATATTTATATTTTCGAGTACATTCACTGACCAGATAAAAAGTATAGTTAAATGGTTTTTGATTGTTGGAATATACGTGTGTTGGCATGTTGAACAACTATTCCAAATTTAAGCGTAACAACTTTATAGCGCCCATTGACAGGCAGACAAACGTGTGTTCCTGACAAGGGTTATGTTTTGCCTTTCAATGTACTGAACTTTAAAAACAATATATTCGTGAAATACGAATGATTTATGTTGAATATAAAATCAGCTGTCATCGATTATTTAGTCATAGACTCCTTACCATTGTTCAAGACAATTTTGAAGATTAAATATTCTTGATTTAATCATCTTTCGTTATAACTGTATTTTAGCATTCGTTGACTTGTAAATACAATTCTTCATTTATATATTCAATATTATTTTTTTTTTACAAATTGCTAATTTTGTACATTGGTGTTTACTCAATTTACTTGTTTTTTTTATTTTAAAGGTTTCCTGAACCTTTTTAAAGTTGTTTTATATCTTGAAATAAAATGAGCAACAGAGTAAACGTTTCTAGCTGTCGTTTTTTAGAAAAACGTACATATTTGAACTCAGTTTGAATATGCATAATAGAAATTAGATTTTGTTATTTAAATAAAATATAACGTTTTTCATCGTTTAGAAAATAAAAAAATCACATTTGCACGATATTTGGATTTTGTCTTAAATAAATAAACAATAAAAACATGTCACAATTTACGAAATGTTTTATTAGTTAACCTTGACTAGAAAGTGTAAAAAAAAATAATTTAATTTGTATCAATATTATTTAAAGTAAAGCATTTTAATATATCATTCTACATAACCAGGCAAATAGCAATGTATATCTGTTCTCTAAAGGCCTATATCGTACAAAGCAGGGGCAGTGGAAATACATTATTGCTTGGTTACTGTATAATAGTTATTCACAATGCAAACTGTAAAGTACAGTAATTAATTAATCTAACTACTTGTTTGATAAATGTAACTATATTCTGACAATATCAATTTACATTAATGTTTACTATAACTGATATTAAATCCAAGCCTTATCGACGTAATTTATTATACCCACCTTCTTAGTTACGGAATTATAGAATTTGTTTATTAGTATGTTGTTTACTAAACAAAAATTTACAAGGAAACTGAAGCAACAGTTTTTAAGAATACATATGTTCAAACTGCATATTCCATATACCGAGCTCTTGGTACAAGACTTTTAGCTCATACAAAGCCAGAAAATGTGATAAAAAAGAAGAGTGGAAGGTTAAACTTGGTGGGATAGAGTAAAACATGTGCATTAAGGCTAAACATTCCTGAAAAAGTTGTGTTTTTGGCCCGATAGATGGCAGCACATCTGCGGCAAATTTGTAATACGAATAATTTCCGTAATTATTATCCGATTTTTGTTTGTAATTTATTTTGTAAATGATATGAATAAAACATTCACGCTATTGTGGTGATTTAAAAATAAAATTATTTATAAAAAAGTTTTATACAGATTTTTTTTGCTGTAATATTTTGTTTAAATCGCAGGTAGTTATTTTGTAAATACAAATTTTAAAAGAATTTTGCCGTTTTCAGATATTAAATCGGTCAAATGGTCGTATCGGAATCGTTTTTTAAAGATATTATCATTATTTCTCTCACGCTCCGGTGACCTCCTCCCGCCGCGTAGCGCTCTCCCCCCCCCCCAGCACAGCCCAGCCAGCCGCTCTGCCCGGCCCTGCAACTGTAGCGTTCGTCAACTCACTCACTACTCGCATTCATACTCTGGCCGGACACATTTACTAGACTAGACTACTGATTACGACAGGTGTTTGTTATCTGTTAAAAAGTATTTTCTGTAAGTCGAAAAGAGACATCTAGAATAAATATAGAAAAATATACAGTAGTTCAAATTAAAGGATTTATGAAAGTAGGCCTATATACAGGTTCTTTGGCCATACATTATTCAATAACACCAGGGTATGAATAATATTACCCTATAACGTTAGTTATTTGTTTCAAATAAAACTTATATTTTAATACATGAAAACGAGAAATAAATAAAAAATGAATAGTGCAAAATACCATTTATTACACGTGACAGTCATAAAATGGACTGTTTCAATAATACAATAAACCTTTTTTCAAGGATATACACATACGGTACATATTTTTATCTTTAATACTATTTGGCCATTAATGTTTCGCCATTGAACTCCGCAAGAGAAATGTTTGGTTCACGTATTGGCATACTGCTTAATCAATCAAAATGCTTAATTGCGAATTTTTCCTGAAGTAATAAGTTATTACCGTGGTCATCATTCGTTTTGCCAAAAAACCCATTTTATTCTAGCCTATTGCAGCAAACCTATACGTTCTCAGTCACTCTGAAAAAAAAGTAGGTATATTGATAAGTTTAACAAAACCTTGAAACTTGTAGAAATGAAAGAAATGAAACTAGTATTTCAGGCATTCCAGCTTAAAGTAAGCCTGAGGTGTAAAAAATAAAAAATAAAATATAATATAATTCAATATGTTGCATGTCAAGGTGAAAAGTTCTACTTTAATAATATGTTTAACATTTTTAGCAAATTTTGATATTTGTAATTAGTTTAAGTTCTTTGTTCTGTGAGTATCAACAGCTATCCTCCGGAAATATTTTTTCTGTGAACTTAGCAGCACTACAATAAATATGAAACAGCTGATCTAGTGATTGAAGTTGCTACAGAAGATAGCTGAAAGACTTCTCTAACTATTAATGCCATAATTTAAGATAATATATTGTCTTTTCATTTGTAATTTGCCTTTAATCTTAAGTAATACGTGATGTGACACCCGTTACATTTTTTTTACATAAGTTAGTATTACAAAATGAACAAACACCTTAGGAAAATACTTTTACTGTAAAAGTAAGAGGTTTTGTTTCCCTAATGTTTTGGTATTATTATTTTAATTTTAGTTTTATAATTTAATGAGTAATTCGCGTAACGGGTGTTACATAATTTAATGTAACGGGTGTTACAATTCAACACAACTCACAACCATTCAGTGTTTAGTATATTTATATTCATTTTAAGTAGAATTTAAATACATAGCCCCCCTAGTCTGCGCTTCTACCTCTTCGTTGAAGGCCGAAGTTGCTTTTTAGATTTTGTTGTTCCTCGGCGATCCATTGAGAAAACAAATGTTAAACGAAATAACGTTCTCAATAACAATAATTACAATACGACGCAATATTACAACAAATAAGAATCGCGGGAGAGCACATGGATGGAAGCGCGGAAAACCGTTATGCAACTGTATACAAGCAACATCTGAGACGCGTGGTGGGGGGATAGGTTGCGCGAGTGAGTCACAGCAGCACTGCATCTGCTTCGTGTCACTCTCGCGTTTGTTCTCATTACTGTAAATGTATAAACAACGATACCGACTAAACCAGCCAGGCGATTTTAAAAATTAAAATTGTAAAATTAATTAAAAATTATTGTCTTCAAAATGACTACCTGCGATTTGCATTTTTCGTTTTGTAACACAATTATTTTATTATTATTTTTTAAACCAGCAACTTAATTAAAATTTAGCTTCATTGGCGTGAATTCTAATATTATTCCTTTCACAAATCAGTTTTGCAAATGAACATCGGACGAAAATTCCACCAATAAACACCAATACAAAATGACTCCATTTTGGTGCTGCGCCGTGGTGGCAGATTTGGAACTAATCCTGGGATGTTTAGCCTTAAAAGTTAATCCTGTAGTACACGTTATCAAGTCCCGAATGCGCTGATTTAGCTACTCGCAACTATTGGAAGAAGATAGACTTCCAAGAATAGTGTTTGGAGGCATGTTGCGCACTAAACGTTTATTCTGAGAAAGCCCTGACAAAGGGAGGTTAATGGAAGAAACTTGCTTGTGGAGACAGAGGAATCAGCAACAATGGCTAGCTCTACTACCACAAAATAAAAGAGGATGCGACTACGTAGTAAGCCTTGCTGGACCCGGTCTAAAACAAAAGTATCCACGGAATCTGTAGAAAGTATTAAGAGACAAATACATGTATTTAATTGATTTAAGATTAAGACGTTGTACTATTTATACTTATATTAAATATAATTTTGTTTTAACTTGCATAGATTGAAAATATACATCATATATACTTAGTCTATATAACCGTTTACCCTTTCATTCCAGACTAAGCTTGTTTGATCAGCAATGAATTTTCATTTTGAACATCATGATACATTTGAAAAATATAATAATTCGTTATAAAGGGTTTGAAACAATAGGCTGTCATCAATTGCATAAAATCTAGAATTTATATCATACTTTCTTATAAACTCAGTAAAACTAAACTATTACTATCACATATTATTACTTTAAATTTTCCGATTACACATTTTCTCAGCAAGGGTTAATTTAATTAAATTACGAGTGAAGACACATTGACCAATACCAGGATTTGAACCCGGAACCTTTACGATTCCGTTGTAACGCTCTACCGACTGAACCACCCGGATCACTCCCAGAACACTGAGTGGTGTTTTTACTGTACGCTGCAAAAAATAATTAAGACTTTTTTCAATGTCGCATATGCAAGGTATTCAGTTTATTAGTTCAATAATTGCAGTAAAACCGTACAAGTGAGATAACATCAACCAAATCTGGAGTGATCAGGGTGGCTCAGTCGGTAGAGCGTTACGACGGAATCGTAAAGGTTCCGGGTTCAAATCCCGGTCTTGGTCAATGTTTTTTTACTAGCAATTTAATTAAAATACTACTATCACATTGATAATAACTGAACAAATAATTAATTGATAATACATACAAAAATACGTATACTGTCCTCGTTGTAGCAATTATAACACGAAGCACAAACTATTAATTTGTCAGAGCATTATTTAATTATATAGATAATTATACAGTCAAATACCGTAATAGCCTAATTATCACCGCTTGATTAAGCGATCATTTAATCAACGCTGCATTAACCATTAATATAGCTAATGAAGTTAAAATGTATTAAGGTGTTTTGATCGACGTTCCATTTATATCTAATGCAAATTTAATTTAATTTGTGTGATCAATTAATTAGTCTATAAGCTCTGCATTCAGGTTTCATTGATAAGTATTATTTGACCTACAAATCAAAAGCTTGGTGAATGACTCGAGCGAACCCTATCTATGTACGTGGATAACGAATTAGTCGAAGTAAACATTTTCCTCTATTTTTAGAACCACTTGCTTTTGAGGCTGTCTTTATTAGAGTTCTGTAAAGCAAATTTAGATTGTAATATTATACAGGTCCATACAATAATATTGTTTAATTTATGTAATGTTATAAAATGAAGTAAATGTTCATTTACAGTTTAGGTGTTTGTAAATTCACCCATATTTGAATTACCTTTTAGTGTTTAATATTTATTTTATAGAAAGTGAGGTTAGGAATTTCGATATGTTTATTGTTACTATTTTTATTTGTATCATTTTTCAAATGATTCTTACAATCCCTATTTCTATTTATCACGGATAATTAATTGATTTTATATATTCGATATTTTACTCCATCATATAGCAACTATATATATTACACCCTATAAAGATTGAAATATACTTATCTATAAGTGGTGTTACATCTATAAATCAATCTAAAATGCTGTTTGTAATCTTAAATGAGCATTTATTCTAGCTCTGATCCAGGATTTACAAAATGTTTTACACTGTCATTTGTAGCCTACACCATTCAATTCAGAAAGAAAAATCACGTAAGAAAAATATCATGTAAAAATATATATCACCCTACCAAGCAACAACTAGAAACGGTAAATTCGCTAGGAATGTTTTTTTGTTGTTGTTAGATTAAGGGAGAATAAATGCTTCAGTTATTTATTCTAAATCAGTTTTTTTATGCCGCAGAATTAATTTAATATATTTTACAAATTTTAGCTAAATGGAAAAAAATTCTAAAAATATTTATCTTCACGTTTTTTTTTTAGTTATGAGTAACAAACTTTCGTAAAACGTTATTTTACCCTTACTGGCTTCTAGCTGATCTTGGCCCAGGCCTTTAAAAGTTTATGATTACCTAACTCTTGAGACTGTATATCTCTTATTTAAGTCGAGTCGGACAACATTTTTATTAGCAACAATTCTCGGTAGCTGGGTGTTCTCATTTGAGAACCCGGCAAAGTCATTGTTTGATGCGGGAAAAAAAATTTACAAGTTAACCTAAATAACAATCTTTCTTTTTTTCGAAAGTTTGCTTTATGTAGAAAGCGAAAAACCTTTTGTCGGACAAATATTATTGGTCATTTCTGCGCGTCCGACACCCCGAACATGGCAAAGTTATGACGTCATAAAATTTAGTACCTAACCGCAGATTTTTTCAGAATCGTTTATAAAATATATATAACTAAGTGGTAACCTTGTGCGACAAAATTTCAAAGTTAAGGGTTTCATGCAACCCCTATATTTATGACCTTTTGTCGGATAAAAATAGGGTATGTAAAGTGTCTTATTTTGTGATCAGTGATTCAATAGTATGACAAAAAAATTGGGGCAAATAATTAGTCCGTCAAAAAAAGTGAATTTTGAAATAAATCTATAAATTGTGAACGGGAGGCGCAGTTCAATTCAAACGTATTTTCTCAATTAGTTATATAGTGATAAAGCTGAATAATAAGTAGATATTTTCATTCTGCATCTCTTTAACTACAGTTTTAAGCAACAATATTACGGGGGAACTCTCATATGGGCGACAGGACTATTTTGTTACGTTTCCCAAGTCCGATAATTTACTAAACCTTTTCTTATACTGTAGTTATAATAATATTGAATTTTTAGAAAAAATAACGAGAGTAAATTATTTAAATATTTTAAAGTGAAATATAGTGACTCGACAATGCATGAGTACCGAAGGTTTTAACCGCTAAAAATATTAATAATAAGTATAAACTTACCTTTCAGTGATAAGATATTTTTGTAACACTAAACTCTTTGTAGCAGCTAGAATGATATCCAATCTCATCATTTTCTCAACTCTGAGGCAATACAACTTGATTGAATATATGAATACTTGAGGGCTCTTAGAAATTCGTTGCACAAAAACCATATTTCACGAGAAAAAGCTTTAACTTCTTCCCTTTTTTTCCTTAACGGGGGATTGGAATCACATAAATAACGACACAAAAAACAATACATTTTCAAATTTTTAGAGCACAAACCCGATACTTGAAAAGTTAACTTTGATAAACTACTAATTTTCGTAGGTTAAACCACGAGCTTTATTCATTTCATTGGAACTTCGAATAGAAAAATAACGGAATTTTACAAGCATGCTAAAACGCTTTCACAAATTGAGACAGGGGATGTTTTTGGAACAAAGTACAAAACCTTTTGGACACATAATATAGGCCTACCTGGCCTATGGTATGTATAAAATAAAGGTATCATTATATATGTATGACATATGATTTCAATGGATACAAGTTGGTTTTATAAACTGATGCAGTACATGCAAGGGTTATTGAAATGTAATTAAAAGAAAACA
>JAGFPH010022380.1:0-12643 GCA_018207615.1 Philaenus spumarius | reverse complement strand
AAATAAATACACGAATATACTGGCTTTTTCAACTTGGTTCATAAATTATCTGTATTATTTTGTATGTCTAAACAATGTATGCAAACGAAGTGGGTCTACTAGTTATTATCTAATTTAAACTTTTTATTTATTGGTATGAGGGAATTCGGAGGGAAATATCCCGTACTTGTGTCAAGTAGAAAGGAGGTAGTGCCATCTCGTCCAAGTGCTATTTCGTCCAACACCCTATTTCCTAGAAAAGAGTGCCATCTCGTCCAGCTCAGTTTTACAGTTGAATAACCACATTAATTAGTGCCATCTCGTCCAAGTGAAAACTTGACAAGGGTTGAGGAAGGCAACGCAGGTAGCCTGTGGTTGTGCGCCCTCGCCTAGCACCCTCACCGCTTTCCCACCCCTTTTTTTACATGTGGACACTGCCAATTTAAACCTCATTTGTATACTTCATCGAGAGGTGTAAACATTTATGGAGTTTTTGACCACCATAAGAGACCAACCTAGTCTTTTATATAATGGTTTTCGGTATAAAAAGAAAAATGAAAAGTAGTTGGGAGAAATTGTGTGGCGATGTATAAATCGTACGTGTGATGCTAAAGTGTTGACGAAAAACAGTAAAATTATTAGCGAAGAAAGCCACAAAACATGTGTTCCCCCGATGTAGCTGGGAATGACGTGTATATATGCTCATAGGCACTAGAGACGCACTAAGAAATAATTTTAAAATTTTTGGCCTTTAAGAGTTGAAACAACCTTTAAAAAAATAAATGTTGTTTGTTATACTTTCCTTAAAGCTAGAAAGCTAAAATTTTGTACATTTATTTCTTGAAAAACACATAAAAAGTAGGCCTAAACCAGTTTTACATTTTGTTACGTGCTTCTAAGGGGTGAAAATGTGATAACAACCGCTAAAAACTATAAATATTAATTGATTTTCTTTAGTTAAAGCTAGAGATCTGAAATTTGGCATTTAATAATTTTAAGGAAATTCTGCAACATCCAGCTAAGACTGTGATTTACCAGTCTGTAGATTTAGCGGTTGAAAAAGAAGACGCTCTTCACTCTGAATTCTATATATTTTTAATTGATTTAAATTATTCAGCAAACTTACCTTGATGAAGACAATTAATGGGTAGCCAATGAACAAAACATACCAAACTAATTGAAAATACAAGTCATGTAATAATTCACTTTCGTGAAATAAAAGATGATAGAAAATGAGGGAGAAATATTACAATTATGTAACATAGTGAAACAAAACAATTCCCTGTGGCGAAGGACGGGTATTAATCTGGTTTAGAACAAATAATATGTGAAAAGTTTGAACCAAATCGGTTAATCATATTACTTTAAATGAGCAGTTCTTGTATCTATCTTTGTATCTGTCGCGGATCTCGAAAACGGCTCTAATGAATTCAAAGAAATTTTGTATTTAGGTTTAGTTTTGAGAAAATCTAATTTAAAAGTTGAAAATTTTTAACATAGGGTCTTATGGGTTGCCATGTTGGTTACAAAATAACAACGAAATAGTAAATAAAGCGATCAAAACAAGCCAATGTATACTGTTTTAGCACGATGGAAATAGAGTGGAATAGAACTGAGATTGAGTATTATCCAAAATAAGCTCATTGGATGGTTTTTAATAACTGTTAAAAAAACAAGCTAATTTATACTGTTTTAGCACGTTGGAATTAGAATAAATTGGGCCTGATTTAACAATTTATTTTGTCAAAAAAAGCCGGATAAATTCTAATAGTAAATTTTGTAATGTAGGCCTGTCTCATTTCTGAAACATAATATTGAGGTTATGTTAATGCTGCAATAATTTGTACTATATTAGGCCTGGTTTCAAAACTTTAGTTGACAGAAGATAGAAGAACTAGGACTAAAATCGTAATGAAAGCCTCTCACGTTTCTAAACCATGTATTTGAGGTTATAATTATTCTTGTAATTATTGTTAATATATTTAAGCCTGGTTTCATAATTTTACAAACCTATGTACAAACGAGCCAAAGATTAACGAGATTCTTTAGCGAATTTTCTAACTGCGAGCGAAGCGTCAAGGGGCAGAGTCCCTAGTTTTATTAATACAAGTCATTCTATCACATCAATTAATTTTGTATTTAATTTGCATTAGACTGTATTAATCGGCCTTTTGAAATGTGTTTAAATAACAATTTATTTGCCATTGATTTATAATTTTTCTGACTGACAGTGAAAATAATGACAGTGTTTAACCATTAAAAATATAGTGGAATGTTTTCTACAAATTCCAATATAAACCAGAGTTTAAAAATTTAAGAATAAATTCAAAATCATAAATAATACTTTTTGAATGACCAATAAAATAGAATACACCTTACTGATATTGCAATACAATGGTAATTTCTAAACAATTGACAATTTAATTCAACGCAATACAAAAATAGTAGTATACACACTTTATTGCTTTTGATTGCCTAAAATAATACTTCTCCTACTGTGAGTATAACTAATATAAATAATGATAATTAAAAAATAAATAAATTGCCATTTAGTACTCTTTTAAATGAAATATTGCTTACTATAATATTATATAATATAAATGTAACGCAATAGAATTGTAAACGTTATATGTCATTAATTTATAAGGAAAAATCTTAAATGTAAAAATAACAATATCTGGATATAAAATATTAGTAATTCTGTATAACTAACAGAAAACATTACATTTTCCCGTAAGCTTAAGTAGGCCCTAATTAATTTGTTATATTCGAAATATGCATCAGTGAAACTATACATCATATAAAATTAAGGGATTTTTTTAAAGCACTATACCAATTTAATTGAAATACCAACTTGTTTTCTGTCCTTCACAAAAGTATAGTAGTCCTGTACAAAGCATGTTACAGAGCAAATTTAATATTGTTCAAGTATTATAGGCCTACTTCAAAATTTAACTTTATAAGATGGCGTTGAGCTAACACATAATTTACTGTCAACTACCAGACATCACCAATATACTATTATAAAACAATTAAATAAATTGTATAAGTAATAATATTTAATTGTTTTTAATATACTAAAATGAATAGTAAATTGGATGTAAATCACGTTTTCCCACTTTTGAAGTTTTTGTCCTTTTTTAGCGCGCTCTAGCGGCTATATAGTTGATCGTAGAAATACATGCCTCGTACATAAAATGTGGAAAACATAAATGTGACAAAAATTAAACTAAATTTAAACCTTCCTCTATTTGTCCTTTTTTTACGCGTTAGTACGAAGTGCATGTTTTTTCTGTTTTACACAAGGTATGAAGATGGTTAAATATTGCTTTCCCGGCATCAGTGAAGTGTATAAATATTATATTTATAAAGAATAACGTTAAGGTTTGTGTATTTATAGTAGTTTCGATTGACACGCTAAAGTAAACAAATACCTTGCTGTTTTACGCAAGGTATAGTGTAGACGTGTCAAGTAAACAATAGCATAGGGTTTTGGACGAGATGGCACTAGTTGGCAGGTAGAGAATTAACCCCCCGCCCTACGTTCGTGGAATTTGGACGAGATAGCACTTGGACGAGATGGCACTTGGACGAGATGGCACGACACCAATAGAAAGTAGGGCAGTTTGTATGTCGCCGACACCCCGGCCTGTACCTTGTTTTTATACCTGGACCTTGTAGGGCAGTTTGTATATTAGAAATGACCCAAAAAATGTGGGGCAGTTTGTACGTAGCCGTATTCGGAGAAGTCGCAGGAAAAAAGTCTACATAATACCTTGTCGGCAGACCCAGGTGCATTTTGGGCATGCATAAAGTGCATCTAATAGTACATAATTTTCCATAATTTATAAAAACTGTTTGAACTCATGAATACTTATCAAAGTATTTATACAGGGGTTTTGAGGATCGCAGATTCCGAATCTACCCTTGAAAAGTATGTCCGACCACCCTGGGACCCCCATGGAGGCAGAGGGGCACTTCTAAAGACTCCCTTTTAAAGACTTTTTGTCCCTTTTAAAAACTCTTTATTTTGAAAGAGAGAGCGCTTACACTGCCGAGATCAATTATTACTTAATTTAATGCTTCAAAATCAACAATTTTCAAGATATTGGTTTAAAAATTAGATTATAAAAATATTCTGATAAATATATGTGATAAATGTGCTAGTCAATATCTTGAAAATTAAAAAAATGAATAGTCGCGGTTGCATGGTAGTATGGTTTCATCCGTGGCCATTGCAGCGCAAGCTTAAAAATAGGTTGAAAATATGGTAATCATTTTCAAGATAAGAACTTCAAACTTGCTATATGCATTTGTTATAACGTCTTTTAGTTGAGTGGCGATTTTTAAGTTGATATCGTAAAATTTGATGAAATACGGTCAGCTGTTATGCAGCCTTATTATACATAGGCTGACTAGGGATTTCCACTTAACAAAACATCGATGTTATACATCGAAACTTGTACATCGATGTACTTAATGTACTTTTGTTAAATGATTCGCAAAGCCTTCGTTCAGGGGAATGTATTGAAATATTCAAATTATTTCAAATAGGCTAATTTAAAATCAGATGTTTACAGTAAATAATTAAAAAAGCTAATTTGGCAATTTAATTTACTTTAGCTGGTGAAAGAATTTCTGTGTTGATCAATGGATTTCCATAACAATTTTGCTTCAACATAACATTTTGTTTTATGTTAGTTTTGCATTGACAACTTCTTTGGAAACCTAATAATAGTTAGTAGTTTAGTTTTGTTAGTAGATTGACTCAGCTCGACATGATAATGTTTAATGCAATCCTTTTATTTTGTTTACTTTTATCCTCATTGTGTGCATATTGAGCGACTCGTGCCCACTCACAGGCTTAGGCACATGTGGGCATTTTTTTTCCTTTATAATACATATATATGTAATTTATGTTTAATTTGTTTATTTAAGGAAATAAATTGATTGATTGATAACAGCTGATTTAAATTAGAATTAATTTTTACGCTAATTTTTAGATTAGGTTTGTTAGAACAAGTTATATTGGGCCTATAATAATTGTTAATAATGAAGTCTATTTAAAATGAACTATTCTCTTTTTAACCAGCATAATAATTGATATTTTAAATAATTAAGTTGTATAATGTAGCTTTTAACATATGCTTATAAGAGCCCCCATGGGCATAGGCCTATACAATTTACCGTTGTATAGCCCGTAACTGACAAAAATGGTGTTTCCTAAAGAGGGGCCCAGAATTGTCAAAAATGCTCTTTGACGCACCGTTTTCGATATATTGATGATTTTTGTGAAAAAATCATGAAAAAGTTCCAAATCATTGCAATATAATCGAGGCCGATAGAGTAACGTGTTTTTTCAAGATCCGTCACTCACTTATTTCACCCAATTTTAAGCCAAAATTTGAATTGGGGGGGAGAGCCCCCAGGGACATATACAATTTACAATCGAAATGATGTATCACATGACCACCTTTCCATTTAAAAAAAACCAAGTTTGGCGGATTCAAGATAGCGGGTACATTTTTTGAAATCTTAATAAAATAGTATTTTTACATAGAGTAGGTTCCTCAATCACATCGTCTATCTTTAAATTTTCGTTATAAACGAAATATTAAACCGGTCCCAGACTTTTCTACAGGATGTATATTTTGTAAGAAATGAATGTACTAATTTCTAGCTCTCTAGCTTTAAGAGAAGATTATATTTATCTATTCTTCTTTTGTTTTTGATGCATTATATTTTTTATATTTTGTTTATTTTTCATGCATAACCTAAGTGAGATTTTAAGTTGTGTTTTTATTTATATGTACAGTGTAACATATGAATAAATATAATAAAATAAAATAAAACAATATATATTTCATTTGTATTGTGTAATGGGTTGTTATGAAAATTTCACCTCTTAGCAGCACAGTATACAATGCAATTATGGTTTACATTTTATACATATCTTGTAGGAAATAAATGTGTCAATTTTCAGCTCTCTAGTGTTATGTGTTATAATTAATTAATTTGTATTGTTTTAGGGGTTATCACAGTTTCACCCCTTATCAACATGCTACAAAATACAAATATGGTTCACTTTTTATATATATCTTGTATGAAATACATGTACAAATTTCCAGCCCTCTTGTCTTAATGGATGTATAATAATAAATATTTATTGTTTTAGGGATTGTTTCAACCCTTAAATCAAAAAAATGATTTATAGCCTATGTCTCATTCCAGGTCATGATCTAATGTGCGCCAAATTTCAATCAAATCCATCCAGTACTTTTTGCGTGATTGACAGTCAAACATCCAAACAGACAAACATACAAACTTTTACATTTATAATATTAGTAGGATGAGACATCCTTAACGAAATTCATCTTCCTGGTGTTTTGTATGGTGTTTGTAGTCAGCCATATATATTTAAAGTGTATATTTAAAGCCATATAAAGTGTATTTATGATGATTTTTATGTATTTAAGAAATGTGGCCTATCACTGACATTCTTCTGTGATTTGAGACTGTACTGATATATTATTCTTTGTAAATACATTGTTTATTGATATATAGGTATCATTATAAAATTATTATTATTATTACTTGGAATTTTATGCCATTGAAGAAATTGTTAAATATTGCCAGTAATATATTGAATGCTAGTCTGTTTAGTCCCAAAGCATTTTGAGTGTTGCCTAAAACCTATTTATTGCTACTAGATATCATCCAGTATTTGTAGAATTAAATGTCTTATTTGAAATGTATAATCTTTTGACTTACCTTCAACTTTTACTTTACAAAAGTATCTACGAGTATTGAACAAACCGTGTAGAATTGCTTTCACGTTTATTACCCCAGTATAACAAACTAAAGGTTGGAACTAGGGTCTAAGTCGGCTACTGTTTAGTCATAAATACCCAAGTGTGATTTGTCAATATAAACGAAATAAGAAGAAACTTCAACACTTAAGCGTACTACGACTTCATCTCCAATAATATAATTATGTTGTAAAAAAGACACGTTCGTTTGATATGTAATCTATACTTATAAAAGCCAAATACCACTCATTGATTGTGACTGATCACAGTTTCTCAAAAACCATACCACCTAGGAACTTGAAATTTGGTACACATATATTCTTTCTTAAGGCACTAGAGGCGCATTAAGAAAGAATTTTAAAATATTTGGCCTGAAAGGGTTGAAACAACCCCTAAAACAATAAATATTGTTTGTTATATATCTCAAAACCCCTATCTCCTAGGAACGTAAAATTTGTTACACTTATTTTTCATAGAAGCTAAAGGCACAATAAGTAAGGATTTTAAAATTGTTTGCCTTTAAGGGTTGAAACAACCCATAAAAAATAAGTATTGTGTGTTACAATTTTCTTTAATATAGAAAACTAAAATGTTGTACATTTATTTCTTATACGATACATATAAAAATTAAACCAGTTTTACATTTTGTCACGTTTTGCTGAGGGGTGAAAATTTAGTAACAACCCCTAAAATTATAAATAATCATTGAATACCACCTAGGAACTTTGGTGCACGTATTGCTCAATAGGGGCTACAGACGAACTAAGAAAGAATTAAAACAACCCCTAAAACAATAAACATTGTTTGTTATACTTCCTTAAAGCTAGAAAGTTGAAATTTTGTATATTTATTTCTTACAAGATACACATATAAAAAAATAAACCAATTTTACATTTGATCACGTTCTGCTAAGGGGTGGACGTGAAATATTTGGTACACATATTGCTCAAATGCGCTAGAGGCGCACTAATATAGGATTTTAAAATATTTTTTCCTTTAAGGGTTGAAACATCCCCTAAAACAATAAATGCTTTTTGTTTTCTTTCCTTAAAGCTGAAGTTTTGTACATTTATTTCTTACAAAACACATATGAAAAGTAAATGAGTTGTACATTTCGTTTCGTGCTGATAGGGATAAAAATGTGATAACAACCCCTAAAAACATTAAATATAAATTTGTAAACATTCCTTAAGCTAGAGAGATGACATTTTGTAAATATTTCTTACAAGATACATATAAAAAATAAACCAGTTTTACATTTTGTTACATGCTGTTAAGGGTTGAAAATGTAATACCAAACCCTAAAAACAATAAATATTAATTAGTATTCTTTCCTTAAACTTAGAGAGCTGAAATTTGGCACTTATTAATTTTAAGAAAATATTTTAGACGTAAGCTATTCTCTTACTCTTTTAATAAGCTTTTCAATGGTGTATTACATTACCTACCTTTATATTTGAAATTTTTAAACCCCCCTCAAGCCCCCCAAAATCATAAAGGTTCAGATATGTAAAAAAATTGTCCTGTTTAGCAACACAAGCTGCTTTGATGTTATGATAACAATCTTATTTTCCAGAACTTTCATTGTCCATTACTTTGAAACGAAGCAAGTACTAAGTTCTTTCTGTTTCTCTTTTAATAAGCTTTTCAATGGTGTATTACCTATTTTTATTGAAATTTTTAATCCCCCCTCAAGCCCCCAAAACCCTAAAGGTTCAGATATGTCAAAAAATGTGTCCTGTTATGCAACACAAGATTTGTACTAAGTTTTGTTAACTTATTTTCAATAACAAAAATAATAAAGGGGGTTAAAGGGATTTTATAAACACTCTGTATATACTGAACAATCTAACCAATAACAATTCCATGGCAGGAATAAGGTCTTTTTGGTGGAGAACAGTGAAAGAATGAGATAGTGATCAAACAAAAAACTACCACTCAGCATGAAAAAAAAACATATTTTTATTACTATTTTTTTACGAGTTGGTTTCGCCATGTATATAAAAATCTCTAAAACCACAGAATTTTTGAACATTTTGATGAACTATTCTCTGAAATAGAATAATTAAATGGGATTTTAGCATGTTTTGTGCAGAAAAACTGAAATAAAATAAATCTTTCATATAGGCCTACCACTTAAAATGTTAGATATTTGGAAATAATGAGCCAAAGTTGGGTGGGTTATAATCTAAAGTAATTGTATAAGTGGTGCTAACGTAATGATTGGTTAATTTACTCTAAAACAATTTGTAATAATACTGTATATTTTGATTCTAGGAAGAATATGCACAATAAGTTATTAATATTCCACAAACCCGTAATTATTTCATATGAAGTATTTGTAATACATCCTTCATTTCATTTAAATTTGTAACCAATGTTTCCTTTTATTCCTAAAGTATATGATGGGTTCCTAGATTAATTAAATATCGGTAAACTTGCATAATTGATGCATATTTAAACTATATAACTGAATTTTGAATGAACATATACTTCTTTAAAACTATTCATATAGGTATTGCATTATTTAACAAACTAATTCAAATTTATTACTGATAGGCAACGATTTTTGACATAGTTAAAACATAAAAATAGTGTCTTAACTTCGATTAAAAAGTTTAACGCTCTAATTGGAGTAATGGTTGAGGTTTGTGAATAACTTGTGTAATTTATAATATATTGCGCACATTCAAATAATGGAAGCAAGCAACACCCTCATCTAAGGAATTGACAAGAACGATTGGACTGAACCCTTAGTTAGAAAAGGTGCACTTGACGGCAACATGGGATGTGTTAAATCTGGCAACATTGTCGCCCCCTACTGAAGGTATAACCATAAATGTTGTAGTCTAAAAAAAATAATATTTTTGAAGCCACATAAGCACCTGACCCAGACTAAGGAAAATATAGAAAACCGCCGTAAATATACAACAGAGAAACTTTACTTGGTTAACAAACAAAAGGGATGGGCATGGGAGACCTCAGGTCATAGTGAAGACAATGGTTTTACCAAGGGCGAGTTTGACATGTATTCTACCTGATCATTTAGTTTTAGGTGGTTTTAACCTAAAGGAAATAACAATTGGATTGAACTAGTACAATATTTCTGACTTTGAAAGTGATAATTTATAAATACAAATGCTCCAAGTTCACTTCCAAACCGTTTATGAAAACATTTATTGAGGTTATATAAAATATATAGTTAAATTAATTTTTAAATATTATTTTTCTTTTTAACTTTTAAAGACGCTGATCACTGCAAAAGTAGGTAGTAGGGGAAATGATCAGATGTTAAAAAAAAACGTATTTAAAGTCAGTCAAACTAGAGCCGATATCAATTATCAAACTATCGTTTAGCTTGAGAAATGAATTTTAAGCCAGTATCATGTAAATTAACAAATCGGAATCGGAAATTTAATTTGTGCGTATGCAATCCTGACAGCTTTAACGCCAAATGAAGATGATATATTTTTAAAGACAGGGAAAGGTAAGGTTACGCACAAGGTGTACATCAAAAGGCATTTTATACCGTTTAAAGAATAACTTAAAAAAACATTATAAATATTCGTGAAAACGCTAACTGTTCGATACAATCTCTGCTTTTATCACTGAGGAAATAATTTATTTGCAAATAATAGTCCAGAGTTACAAAACTTTTTGAGAAGTAATTAAGATAATTGTCAGTACCTTTGTACCAAATATGGCAATAACCTCTACAATAAATAATGTATCGGATCTTACTTGAAAGATGTTTTAGAAAACTATTATAAACTCTGTATAAATGTTTAAAAAAACGGAGAGCACAATTTTAAACTGTTCACAGAACACATATAAATACTTTATTTGTACGTGTGCTAAATTTCATTTTAATTTATTATTAAATTTAAAAGAAAAATACATTTAACTGACAACGCGCAAACCGCTAAATGTATAAATAAGCAACATTATGAAAAACTAAAAACCGACAATTGAAAGATGACCCTTACATCATTCGAATCTTACTGTGGCAAAGACATGCATACAAATATAAATTATGTGTGTATGTTGCCGTTAAGGCAGGTAAAATAAATTAAACATAATTTTCGGTTATTTCTAGACTGATGAAGCAACACATATTTTTTGAATGTAAATATTTATTCATTACGATAGCATTAAATTGAATAAAATAACAGATAAAACAGTTGATTCGGATTGAAAAACAGCTTAGTGAAAAATAATATTTAAATTTAGGTCTAGACTGAACCAACTCATGTTTCAACACACACAAATAAATAAAAGCTTGAGTTAAGGAATTTAAAAATAAGAAACCACTCTGTTACATTCTAATTAAAAATAAATAAGACGTATTAGAATTTAATAGTATGCCTATTTATATAAAATAATCTGTTTGCATTTGCTTCTACATGAGTCACCGAGGGGGTTAACGAGTGAAGCGAGCAGGGGGCGAAGCCCTCTAGTATCTAATAAATTTATAACTAATAACTACGTTATAATTTAGTTGAAGCTCATATGTCACTGAAGATGACGACTTTGTCGTTGAAACGTGTTTGACAAATAAACGTATTTTTGTGAGGATTGTGTTCTGTATTTTATTTTTACTTTTACTTTTATAAACAATACTTTACTTTCAAAAGTGTTTGAATTTTCTTGATTTTCTAATAAACTGTTTAAATAACTGTATTTATTTGTTTATAATATTGCAATGTTTAGTTTATTTCTCTTAGCCACCAAAATCATAAATACTATTTGACATGTGCGAATATTTCACAAGTTATGAGCAGACCTACACTTACCTAATTTAATAAGTTGATTTAATTTAGTTAATTACGTTTATTTATTTACGATGGATTATAAATAACAGTTTTCGTATAGAATTTTAGTTTGTATACAATCTAACAGCAGTCATGCTAGTTAAACAGATTGTTATTAAATGTCGCCTTTCATTAGGAACCATATAAAGTATATTATAAAAGAGTTTTTAATCAATTTTTGTAAGGAAAACATGAATTTTAAGCTGTTTGTCTATTTTCGTGAATAGCGGGGAACAAAAGCTTAAAATGAAGTTTAAATAATTAATTTTGATGGAGAATTAAGGAAGATATCGCTTAGCGACAATAAACACCTTTGAGAAAAAATATCTGTATTAAGCATACTATGAGAAATTAAACTGTACAATTTTTGTATGCTCAAATTGTTGGACAGTTGTGTTTACTGCCCTGGTCTGAAATTAGTTAATAGACATGTTAATTTCCTGGTTTCCAACAAGAACCAGCTTTCCAATAATGAGCGGCATTTTGCTATACAAAAATGCATTGAAACAGCTAAAAATGGTTAACTTATAGGCTATTGTTTGTAGTCAATAAATATTAAACGTAAAGGAGAAAAAAAATATTGTTAATAATTTCTTAGTAGCAAAGAGGCAAACATGTTGTTAACTCCGTCGGCTCTTTGATAGTACAATAAATCTTTTATGGGTTGACAAGTGCATAAAAGAAAGGTTTCTAGTATTCTCCAATATTCAAGTGGAGTGTGCAACTTGCGTGAAAATCTCGCCGTTTGTCTCCCTCCTCATCTAGAAGCTTTAGTGTGGATTTCCTAAATTGAAAAAATGTTAATTTTGATGTTAAATACCGAATACGGGCAATTTTACTAACATATGTATGCAATCTAATATGGATCAGACATCGGAAACACAGTCTCCCCGTTTGACATTGTGTGAGTGTGCCTCGCCATTTGGTACGTCCTACAAGTATGTGTGTGTGTGTGTGCGTGTGTGTGTGTGTGTGTGTGTTTGTAGGACGTATAACTCGGGGAGATTTACAAGTACGCACAACACGTAACGGGGAGGCAAAACT
>JAGFPH010022379.1:0-12644 GCA_018207615.1 Philaenus spumarius | reverse complement strand
CCCTCTCTAAATCTGTAAAATGTTCTGAATGTGACTCTGTTGGGATCGAAGTGAGATTTATCGAGAACTTTGGAATAGCCAGTAAACTAGAAATATTTTGTTCAGCCTGTATAAATTCTAAGAAGTTTATGACTTCTAATAAAATGGACTCTAAAAATATGTTTGATATTAATCTTAGGTTAGCCTACGGTCTACGAGCCATAGGTAAAGGACAAGTAGCAGCAAAAACTTTGTGCGGTGTTTTGAATTTGCCATCTCCCCCTGCTAAGTTTACAAGATATGTAGATGTGATAGGCAACTGTGTTGAGGATGAGTGCTTTCAAAGCATGAAAGATGCAGTAGAAAATGCAGTTTCTTTGAATTATGGCATACGTGACATACCTATAGCCCTAGATAGGACATGGCAGAAGCGCAGTTATACATCACTCAACGGTGTAATCACAGCAACCAGTTTTGACTCGGGGGAAGTCATTGATGTTTCAATAATGTCAAAATATTGTGCATGTACTAACAAAGAAACTGGTAACCATTTAGTATCATGCCACGCTAACTACCATGGACCTAGTGGTGGCATGGAAGTTCAAGGTGTCAAGGAAATATACAGCAGATCATTGAGTGCCTATAATGTACGTTACATAAAATATTTGGGTGATGGAGACTCAAAGGGGTTTTCTGCTATTGAAGAGATGAAACCATATGGTGATGACTGCTCAGTAAGCAAGTTGGAATGTATTGGGCATGTTCAGAAGAGGATGGGAACAAGATTGCGGAGATTAAAAACCGAGAACAAGGGCCTAAAACTGAGTGACGGGAAAGGATTAGGAGGACAAAATCGTTTATCATCGGCTGTTATCGACCAATTACAAACATACTATGGTCAAGCTATAAGGAATAACTGTGAAAGTGTAATTGGTATGAGACAGGCTATATGGGCTATATGGTATCATAAAATTTCTACAGATGATGATCCTCAGCACGGACTGTGTCCAAAAGGGGAAAATAGTTGGTGTAAGTACCAGGTAGCGGTTGCTAAAAATGAAGTAGGATCCTACAAGCACAGAAAGAATATTCCCTCTCCAATTATGCAATTTATAAAACCTGTCTTCAAAAGCCTATCTGAAACAGAATTATTGAAAAAATGTCTACATGGGAAAACCCAGAATCCAAACGAAAGTCTCAATCATGTCATCTGGGCTAGACTACCGAAAACTGGATTTGTCAGATTGAAAACCCTCCATTTTGGTGTGTATGATGCTGTATCGTCATTTAACATGGGACAAATTGTCAAGTGTAATGTCCTAGAAAGACTTGGCATAAGTGTTGGAAAAAATACAGTGTCAGCAATGAAGGAATTAGACAGAGAGCGAATACGCGACTCAATTAGAACGACTGCGGAAGTAAAGAAGAAAGCCAGGCAGAAGAAGAGGCAGACTAAAAGAAAGCTAGAGGACTGTGAAGAGGACCCAGATGACCCAAGCTATGGTGCAGGATTGTTTTAAGGTAGGATAAATTAAAAAATATATGTATACACCTTCATATTTTTGGTTTTTCGCGATTTTCCGAAAATTAGATTTTTTAGACTTTGGGACCAGATTTCTCAGAAACTATAAAAGATATTGAGCCAAAATTTTTACCACGTGTACTATGGTAGTTTATGCACACTTTAACATGAGATTTTGTTTATACATACAGTAATTTAATTATTAGTTTTTTATATAATTAAAAAATCCGGTAAAAACATATATCTTTAAAAAAAATCATAATTTTGTAAATATAAACAAAAATTAAAAATCCTTGTGTTAAAGTACAGTACATAGTAGTCAGAATAAGTGATAAAAATTTGGTTGTGATATCTTTAACGGTTATTGAGAAAAGTGGTCCAAAAAACGTTCAATTTAACATTGGCAGTATAGGAAGCGTCCGGGTCCCCTTAAATTAACGAGCGAGTCAAGCGGGAACAGTTGATAAAGAAAGATAAAGGCTGAAGTAGATGAATGCAGAGAGCTCTCGCGGATCATTAACGAACTACCAGCATACGGGAATGCATCAGCTCTTCAGAATCGTTATGAAACAAAAAAAATCACTAATAACTTATGTAAACGGGCACAAAACGATTAATTAACTCTATTTCTATAAAGACTAGCCTACATACTCCTGAAAATAATAAATATAAATACTATTCAAAAACGTTTGATAGAAATAAATAAATACATGCTATACGAGTTAAGGATCGGCTCCAAATAGCCTACGTACGTAACAGCTGACAAATTGAAATATGGCAAGACCCGCAACAAAGCTGAAAAACTGAAGGTAAAAAAAGCAAAAAGGAAGGGTAAAAAAATGTTCCGGAGAGAAGCCAGACCGTTAATTTTACAGACTAAAAGGGACCCAACCGAAATAGAAAATCTTGATTACCTTATAAGGAGAAAACCTCGATAGAAGAAAAAAAGATCTCACGAAGTTGTTGAAGATTATCTAAAGTGTGGTGAGATATTACTAATAATATTTCAGCGTTACATTAATCTAAAACTTGCTAAACTATAACTGAAAATTTTCAAAACTTTTTTTAAAATTATTAATATTTGATTGAATATTGTTGCCCACGTATACCATCCCCGAGAATAAGACTTTTCATGTTAAATGAGCTATTATGCCGTGGGTATTTTGATTAAATTTTATTGTTAGATAGTAATAAATAATCATTGATTTATTTTGCTCTTCCTAAATATAATTGTTTTCTTTCCCTTTTAAAGTTAAGTTAATTAGAAAAGAAAAGATATATTACAGTAGCATAGACTAGACATTTCTAGTATTTGTGTATACTAACTATATTGACTTATGTTTTGTAACTTAAATGGTTTGTTTGCAATTCAATGAATAAACAAATGCTTATTCTTCTAGCAAATACTACCAGAATTCTTAAAGAAGCATGCACTCTAAAAGTTAGCATGTACGAGAAATTTGAAGCATTTGTCTAACCTAACTAAGAGTATGCTTAGTAAATTAAAGGGTTTGCATTTTGTCCAATGAATAAAAACCATAAGTAAATTCTAATTTTCGTGGAATATTATGGTACTGGAATTCTTGTAGAAGCATGCACCCTAGAACTTTTTGTCAAGTCTGTATTAGATATCTCGAACACAGTTTGGTTGGTTCAAACCTAGTTAGTAACTAACTTTGGATTTACTTACACTTTACTATGCTTCCCTATTTTCGTTAGTTTAACTTTTATAAAGTGCAAAAGTTAAAAGGGTCTGCTGAAGTAAACGAGAAAGCAACCGGCGACGCCAGCGCTTCTATGCAGTTGAGCGCTTTGACATTGAATCATTTAAAAACATTTTATAAATCCATCTTTTTTAATTGAATGCTGAAAAAAAACTGAATGTTCTTTATAAAATTGTGGAATAGGCTTGCGATTTAAATTTAATTTTACATTGTTTATTTTGTAAAGACAAAAATTCAAACTTGGTATTTATAAAATATTAATTACGTGACAAATAAAATGGATTTAAAAAAATGTGAAACGCAAAACGGATTCGTATTGTGACTATGGTTAAAGTGAGATCATGGAAACGAAATAAATGGTTTTAAATTTAACGTTGCTTTTACTTGATAAAAATCCAAGATGGCCGCCACTACACGGTAGACCCTGTGAGCTACATCATCACTCTTTGTGGAGATCGTAAATAGTTTAGTCTTTAACAAATTGTAGGTTATTTTTATTCAATTTTAACTGACTTGCACCACTGTCATTCTACACCGTAAATGGGTTCACTGAAAGACAGATAAGTGATATTCCAAATATGTAATTATTTTTAACAAGGTTTGTTCTTTGTATACTTCGGTTCGCATTAGAATGCTGAAGTATTGATATCATGCGATAATTTTTTGTATGTCTGTTTTCCTGTAAACACGATATATGCACTCACAGACGTCGTAGAAAACTTCTAATGGTACCAAAAATCATCGTAATTTTAGTAGCTTTTCGGCTTTTCGTAGCGCGTCGGACTCACATTTTTGGGTTAAAATTTTGAAAATATTGGGTCCAAATTATGAAAATACAGTGTGGGGTATCGTTTTATATGTTTTTGGATACGAGAAAACCGATTTTGACAGTTAAAATGTCTTAGCGCGTCGGGATCACTTTTTTGGATCAACATTTTGAAAATACAGTATGGGGTATCGTTTTATATGTTTTTGAGTATGGCAAAACCGATTTGGCCAGTTAAAAAGTAGTAGCACATCGGGATCTCGTTTTTGGGTCAACATTTTGAAAAGATTGGGTCAAAATTATGAAAATACATTGTGGGGTATCGTTTTATATGTTTTTGGGTATGGCAAAATCGATTTTGACAGTTAAAAAGTCGTAGCGCGTCGGGATCACGTTTTTGGGTCAACATTTTGAAAATTCAGTTTGGGTATCGTTTTATATGTTTTTGGGTATGGCAAAACCGATTTTGGCAGTTAAAAAGCTGTAGCTCATCGGGATCATGTTTTTGGGTCAACATTTTGAATATATTAGGTCAAAATTATGAAAATACAGTGTGGGGTATCGTTTTATATGTTTTGGGGTATGGGAAAACCGATTTTAACAGTTAAAAAGTCGTAGCGCGTCGAGATCAAGTTTTTGGATCAAAATTTTGAAAATTAAGTGTGGGGTATCGTTTTATATGTGTTTTTGTTTGGGTAAGCCGATTTTGATAGTTAAAAAGTCGTAGCTCGTCGGGGTAACGTTTTTGGGTTAAAAAAATAATTCATCCACTTATTTTATAACTAAATGTAACAAATAAAAAGTAATTTTTAAATTTAATTTTCTTTCAATTCGAGTGTTCTGTCCGGACGAGCCAAAGTCTCGAAAAAGTGTTTCATCTTTTCACTAGTTTAGTATTATTGTAGAAAAATTTTACTTTTTTTTATGAAAATAAAACTAGAATTAAAATAAATTTAACTTAATAATATTATGATATTATCTGTTATGCACTTTCACTAGAACTTTTCAGATTTTTCCTCAATATTATCTGCACAATCAGGTACCTCCTCTTGGTATGATAAGGTTCTTAAGTTGTCTTCAACGTTGGTAGTTTTCAAAGTACCTATTATAAAAGTCATAGTACACTGGTGATATGAATGGTAAAAGATTCATCATGTCTGCTTTCTTTTGTAAGGATACTGGTCTTGCATTTGGAAATCAAATTTTCTTTGGTATATTTTTGAAAAGTACTGGTCTCCCTTTCCTGCTAGTTGGAGTAAGATCTATTATGTCAAATTCAACAAGCTCTTGAATAATTTGTAAGCATGTTTTTTTTTCGAGCCTAATCCACTGCATTTTCAGCCAGTTTACTTCCATTTTGTTTGAGTTCGTTTTCCTTCTACTAATATTCTTTTCTAAATCACTTGTAGAGCAAAACTCTTCACGATTCATGTACTGACAATAAACTTCTTTGTGCGACGGCATGACTTCATAATACTAAACCAATGTTCAGGTTCATACACATTTTTGCCTTTGGCAGCTACTTCCACGCACCCAAAGTCAGAGTCATCAGGAAGAAACGAATGTCTCGGCACTAGAAACTTTTGGTCAGTGATTTTAATGTCCATCTCTTCACTTTGAAGCAAACTCATTTAAGCTAGAGTAGGGTAATGTGTATACTACAATTCTGCCCCATATAAGTGTCACTGTAGATAGTTACTTTTGTCTTGCTGCAGGCGTTTATTTTTAAGACTTGTTTGATTAAACATGAACCTAAATCTTGAGATCCTGTGGATGCTACAGTTTCGTCCCAAACGTCAAAATAACCGAGGTCTTTCTCCAAGTCTTGAACACCAAAATTATAACAGTAACAGTTCCTTTTGTAATATTCATCACTTATAGTTAATATGGGAAAAGGAAGAGCTTTCTGTAAACCAATAGACTACTACAAACATAAGTTTCAGGATAACTTTTTGCAGACTTTCCATCTTTTTCATGCGGTCCTTGGCTAATTCGGCTTTTCTTAATTAAGTGCAATTCATGATCAGTATTCAACTTGTACTTTTCAATATCAATAAATTCAAACTTAGAATATTCTACCTTAAAAATGTCACACTTTTTGCAAGTGTCCTTCTTGGGTACATACAAATTTTAATTAAATTTGGTAAGCTATTAAATACATTCCTGTAATAATGTTCTTTGACAAGGGTTTTGTTAGAAGAATTACACATTTATTTGTATATTACATTTTTCTAATATTTAGGGAATCACAAAGATATTGTCTATTTGGGTTATTTTTTCTTCTATAATAGCTTTCATAACACGGAAATGAACTTAAATGTTCCATTACACATTTGATATACTCATTAGATATTTTTTGACGGACAGCCCTTGTTACCTCTAAGGTCTTTCCAAGGAGGGTTTCCTTCAACTATCTTATTCAACAAACAGAAAGTAATTAGAAAATATGTTTTGCATATTTGCACGGATTCACCCTTTTCTGATGTCAAACAAAATTTGTTTGACCCTCCCCTTATTAACACATTTTATTTTCTTGGTCTCCTGTGTTTAATTTCATGCCGCTGGATAAGGCCGCAAATGAAAGTAATTTGTCTCTGGAAATCACATGTTTCCCAGATATTCTCAAACATAGATTTACGTCCACATTTAGAAACATTGTTATTACAATTTAGTTTACAATTGCAGGTTACATCAGAATTTTTTTCTCGTCAACTATTTTTCCTTTTTTGTTGACATATCATTGGCCAGAATTTCCCAGTCGCTTAGCTTCTTTTTTTATGATTACCAAGAAATATGGATTTATTTTAATTGGCAGGTCCAATAGATTATGGATATTTTGATAATTTTCTGGCTCAAAATCCTCTGAATTTTATGTAGACGAATAATTAATAGTACTTCTTTCAAGGGGTACAATAGTTGACTGATTTACATTATGATCTGGATCTTTGGCAGGATTGTCTTCAAACTCATAATCACTGTTCCAAGGTTCAAATCTGTTACTAGATCTAGATTACATTGTAATATTGTTTTCAGTTAACGGTAAAAAATATGTTATCAGTCTACAACTTTTTTCAACAAATTAAATAAGTATAATTGGATATTTAGATATTAAATGTCAATAAAAAATTTATAATGAATCAAAACACATAAAACAGCTACAAAAACAACTATTACAGTAACCAAAATTCAAACATAACATAAACACATATAAACACGCTCAAAATATTTTGTTTCATGTTTTTGGCCTAGCACTTAAACAAAAATGTTCAAACATATTAAATAAATATAACTAGTATTTTCAGATATAAATAGTTTGTAAAACAAATTTAAAGTTGTAAAACAATGTTTACAGTAAGGCGAGTAAGCACAGTCAATCAATTTATTAGTCGCCTTAGCAACTGACTTACACCACTGTCATTCTCAACTAGTCAGATGTATAGTTAAGTTGACAAATTTGGTCCTACTCCTAGCGGCCAATTATTGTACTATTGACTTACACCACTATCGCACTAAATAAAGCAACTAATAAGGAATATGAATTGTTGCTTAAGTCAAATTTCTTGACTTACACCACTGTCATTCTAACCAGCCCAAATAATGGCTACCTTGTTAAGTGTGTGCATCTCTTTATCTTAAATTTATTTGAAGATGGACATTTTGCCGAAACTACAGTATCCATAAAGTAAGACATAGCCTGAAAAATTATCAGTTGACGTAGTCTATCGTAGTTATTCTCAAATGATTAAAAGTTAAACATACCGAGAGAATCATTAATACGGCCCATGTTTTTTCACTTGTATTGTTACCCCGTATTCTCCAGTGGCGTTTACAGAAGGTGCGAGGCCGTGAAGATCGATAAATAAACTTGGAGAACACGGTGCAACCACGTGAAAATGGCCACTAAGATATCATTTATCTGGAGGAAAACTATACAACTAAAATTGTACACTCGCGGCAAAAACAACAAACACATACATAAATTTATAAAAATAAACTAGGTTTTATCACAAAGAAAAGCTGAAAATTCTTGATTACATTTATCCAGAAGTTTTATTAATTTTGAAATTATATTTTTTAGGTAATAACAATCAAATGTTAAAACGAACAAATGAAATAACAAATAAAGGAAATTACAATAAACGAAATTACAAATAAATGTTGGTCAACTGAAACGTTATACCATATGGGTAAAAAAAGGTTAAATTGAATTTCTAGGTTTTGGTCCGAAATAGTGCACGCAATCCCATCCATATAATAATAAGAAAACTAAATCTAAATATAATAAACTAAATCAGAAGTTTAATAATTTGCTTCATTGAATTGTTCCAATGAAAGTAAATGTCACAGTCGCTGTTTGCAAAAACATTATCTCTATATTTAAATAAACCTGGAGTGTTACCCAACGTGGTGTCAACCAAATGACTGTTTTTCATATTGGTGACCTCATTCTAGTCTAGAACCAGCATAGCTGTGCAAAAACCAAGAAAGTTTGGATAAGCTGCCTTTAGTTTTAACTATTACAAATAGATTGGCAAAACGATTATGAAGAAAACACTAGACTTTTAGCTGTTGAACATAACATAATTTGTCTTAAAAACAGTGTTTCTTCTTATTTAAAAAAATAAAATATTAAACAGAAAAAGTGACACAGCTCAGTGAAACAATCATGAGGAAAACACAAGACTTTTAGTTGTTTGAAATATAAGGTTAATAATGAAATTATCTTTATACATAGTTATGTTTGGTTTCGCATAAGGCTTTTGTCTAAGCTAATTGTAATCTAATAAAAATGATTTTAAATAATTACAGGGTTTGAAATGTGTACAACTTTAATAAGATTTTAATTATTCTAATAAGAAGTGAATATTTACGAACCTGGTTAAATGCGGATCGATTTGAGAAATTAAACACGAGGTATCATGGCAAGAACGTGAATGAAGTTCGTCTGCCGTTAAAACCCGTTTAGAGCTATAGAACATTCTGGAAGCTTTTAAATGAAACAGCTGTGTGTCTATTTGTTTAGTTGAATGAGAATAGTACTGTGTTTAGCACGGCTAGCTAGTTCACGATTGAAACTGTGATCTGTAGTCTGTAATTTAGCTTATCTGTTTAGTGCTGCGACCTGGTGAGTAGAGAAGTAATTGAAATGTTTATCAGAGTGTTCCAGTATTTTAGTTAAAATTAAAGATAAACATTATTTCTAAGTATGAAATGAGACCTTCATACCCTTCATGACAGTTTAGGCTTTGTATACTACGCAGCTGATTAGTTTACAAAACACTGAAAATCAGGGGGGTAACAACCGGGGGGTGGGGGGGGTAAACAGGGCACGTGCCCTGGGCGCTACTCTGGAGAGGGCGCCGTTTCGAGTTTTTGAGTTTTCTTTTAATAACACATAGTTTAGGAAAGACAAAGTTAAAATCAAACAGTAAATTTGTATTGTCAGTTATAGGAGGGCAATTAATGATTTTCTTTTATAAAGCGCGATATCGAAAAATAGTTGTTTTCTAAGCTCTGATATAGCAATACTTGCACAAGAGTAAATTATTTATGCTTTTTTAATCATTTCGGAAGCGATCGCGTGAGTTCGGATATTCTCGAATGTTCTCGCGCGCTTTAGTTGGTCTTGGTCGGTCTACACACACAGCTAGTTGACTGTGGCAAGTTGTTTTGTTTATGTTGTCACTAGGGTAATTGTTTACTATTACTGAAAACATATCTGATATCTTTAATATGTGATTAAATTTACATCTGACAAACAATTACCATTTGGCCTATGCTGATTACTAATCGATTACATTAAAACTTAAATTGATTCAAAATATTAACCCTACAACAGGCAATGTTAAGAAAAATTGACTTTTTGGCGTTAGTTTGCAAGCATTTTAAAGGAACAAACGTTTTATAGATAGATAAGGCTGTTTTATTGGTTGGAAAAGCAACTAAATGCGTATGGAAAACGTCCCTTTTCTTGGAAATGGTTAGACCGATTTCTAATTGGATGACAGTTTTAGAAAGGGGTGACTGTAATAAACCAATGTATATATAGGCGTGATATTTCACACTAGTTCTGACAACACGTCAACTATATTATTATATATCAAAAGGTTTAAATGTTATAAATATTATAAAATAGTCAAGTAAGATTTTATAAAACTAGGCCTATTTGTTAACATTTTTTATTTATACACATTATTGTATAAAGTAGCGTACATTTGTAAATTGTAACAAAGTGCATTCATAATGAAAGGAATTGATGTAATTGAATGTAAAAACAATTTAAGCTTATTAAAAAACATCTTTGATTTAATTTGTGTATTTTTAACCCGTAATTTTTAGTTAATAATGACCGTTCTGTTCTTTGAGAGGGGTGCCACTACAAATCTTGCCCTGGGCGCCAATTAAACCAGGAACGCCACTGCTGAAAATATTACATCAGCTGGGATACTTATGGACAAATTATGTTTTTTGTTAGTATTTATAGGCCTAACATTGGTTTATATTATTTTTAAATTAAATTATTCGCAGAGTATATAGTTTACTTGGTAATACCTCTGAAATGGACATTGTGCTTCCTCATTTTGTAAGTTGTGTTAAAACAGTTTACTTGGTAGAATTACAATAATCAAATTTTGTGTACTTTGCAAATTTGTTATATGCAGGATTTTTTTATATGGTCTATAAACTAAATTTTTGATATTATCTCAACTCACTTCAGCGGTTCAGCTTCGTGATCAAATTATTGAATAATATAAAATAATAATTGATTGTGCAACATGATTGTGCAACATTTTATTTATCATGTTAAGTTTTATTTTCCACCCACAACCTCTCTCTACGTGGACACATTGTAATATAGTGTGGATCAAAGGTAAAGTTAATTACTTTATCTATGATTGAATTACACTGGTGACAATAAGCACTATATTTGATTGACTCTATGGCTGGCTTTTAATGAAATTATAACCTTGTCATTGAAATATAGATTTTAACTCATAGGTTATTACGACAATAAATTATTAGTATTTAGAAAATGGGGCTGTGGGTATATCATAGGGTGGTTACTGAATACGGGTTATTTTCTTGTAAGCGAGGAAATAAACACTGGACTTACGTCAGCATTATCGGACGTTGTAGTTACTCATGGTCGTACGTACGTGCACTTGTTTTTATACTTTGCTTTGACGAAGAATGCTTAAAGTGCAGCTGTATTATTATCATCCTGACATTAGTATCTTAATCTTGTTAATAATATACCTTTATTGAAGAGAACTTATAAAATATGTTTGTGTAATAAGGAAGCCGGTTAACATAATATACAAAATATATTCTCTCTTTTAATGCTTAAAATGCACACAATTAAACTGTAGTTGGTATAGCTCTTAGTTAAGCATTAAATGTTAGCCATGGCAACATATTTCAGAATAGAGTAATGGTACTTTGCTTTGACGATGCACGGTTAAAGTGAAGCTGCATTATTATCATCCTGACATTATTAGTTACCGTGTTATAATTTATAAAGGGTAAAACATTTTCCTCCTGCTATTTGAGTTCTGCTTTTATGAGAAAATGTTACGTAACTAATAAAGTTTGCTTTGAGAAGCACTTGTACAAGCATTGTCAACCGTAGATTTAGAGCTTAAAAACATTTCAAGTAATTTGACAACTATTCTCTCTGTATGTTAAACTTTTAATCATTTAAGAATGCACGGAATAACTACGGTAGACTACGTCAACATCGTTTTTCAGGCTATGTCTTACTTTATGAATACTGTAGTTTCGGCCAAATGTCCATCATCAAATAAATTTAAGATAAAGAGACACACGCACTTAACAAGGTAGCCATTACATTTGTTAATGACTAAACTATTTACGATCTCCACAAAGAGTGATGATTCAGCTTAAGGGTCTGCTGTATGGGCGGCCATCTTGGATTTTTATCAAGTAAGAGCAATGTTATATTTAAAACCATTTATTTCGTTTATTTTGTAACATAAAATTGTTTTCAAGGTGTCATTTTACCCACAGTCACAATACGTATCCGTTTTGCCTTCCAATTTTGTTTTAAATCAGTTTTGTCACGTAATTGATATTTGTTAAGTAATAAGTTTAAATTTTTTTCTTTACCCAATAAAAAATGTAAAATTAAAAGTGAATCGCAAGCCTAATCCACAATTTTATAAAGAACATTCAGTTTTTTTTTTCAGCATTCAATTACAATAGTTGGATTTATAAAATGTTTTTAAATGATTCAATGTCAAAGCGCTCAGCTGCATAGAGAGAAGCGCTTGCGTCGCCGGTTGCTTTCTCGTTTACTTCAGCAGACCCTTAACTTCTGTACTTTATACAAGTTAAACTAACTAAAACAGGGAGGCATAGTAAAGTGTAAGTAAATCCAAAGTTAGTTACTAACTAGGTTTGAACCAACCAAACTGTGTTCGAGATATCTAATACAGACTGGACAAAAGTTCTAGGGTGCATGCTTCTACAAGAATTCCAGTACCATATGCCAGGAAAATAACAGTTTACTTATGGTTTTTATTCATTGAACCAAAGGCAAATCCTTTAACTTACTAAGCATACTCTTAGTTAGGTTAAACAAATTTCTTCAAATTTCACGTACATGCTAACTTTTAGAGTGCATGCATCTTTA
>JAGFPH010022378.1:1491-12645 GCA_018207615.1 Philaenus spumarius | reverse complement strand
CCCGTCAAGGCTAACATGTCCGCAAGGCTTCCCGGTGTTGACGCAAGTTGTTTCTCCCGTCAAGGCTAACACGGCCGAGCAAGGCTACCCGGTGATCAAGGTTAACACGTTCGCAAGGCTTTATTTTAATAACATCCGCAATTAGTCGAGTGACAAGCCTGTATTTCCCAGTATCATTGAATAATGAGCCAATTAAAATTGTTTACAAGATTTCCCCGTAGCAATTATTTATGTTTATTATAAAAGCTAGAATCGACTTGGAATGTTACCAGTTAAAAGATGTTGTGTGTTAAAAGGCGTCAGAGTTTTTCAGCGTCCGATTTTATTTTTATAACTAGTGTTATATCGTGCAACAGAAAGTGCAGCAGTTTTATTGTTAAGAAGAGACTCGTTGATTGTGAAATAACTACACAAACTATAATTAAATGTGAATTAAACAAATATAAAGGTTGTCGTGAAACTTTGTGTGTTGGACAAAAATTAAATACAAAAACTCATGAGACAAATAATAACAATTTGCATATTTTAAAAATTGAATTAATATTTGATAATATTTTTAATAAATTGTTGCAATGTTGTACAGAAAGTGCAGTGAATTTTGCTGTGACATTGGACATGGGTGATTATGTGTTGGACAATTCTATAAAAAATTTGAAAACGGACACGGAAAGTGTAGATAAATTTAGAGGACTATTTTTATGTTTGTACAAATATATTACAGATGAAACCATAATTGAACAAATTCCAGACAACTTAAATGTTTTAAATATTGTATTTATGGATAACGATGTTCCATTATGGTTTCTCGATAGATTTGCTCATAAATTAGATTTAAAAAAATATTGTTCATCTTATAATTTTATTAGTGGTGATAAATTACGTCCGGGAGTATTAAAATTTAAAAAAAAGTATGAACAACAATTGAATTGGAATAATCTTCAGGAAATGTTGTCATACTGTAAATTAAAATATGTGAAAGAGTTAAATAATTACCAACATTACTTTGATTTTTATTTTGTTTTAGATATTTGGCAAAAACGTATAGAAGATTATAAAAAGATGTATGAACAGTTCTGATTGGAATAAATGTATGTTATTGTTGGTTGTAATGAATAAAAACACACGCACACAATGTATATATTAAACATATTTTATTAATTCAGATAAAACAGTGTCTACATTATTATCATTGTTTACAATCTTTTTTACATTAGTTAATTTTTCTTCGTGCATGTGGTGCAACTCCATAATATAATGCGTTCTATTTCTTCAGGACGATTCCTCGCAATAGTTCTCAAGTAACAAGTGACTGGCTCCGTGTTTACGTATAGTTGTACGATTTTCTCATCCTCCAAATGTTTTGGTAAAAGGTTTCCCAACAAAAGAAGCACATTATTCTCTATACAATTAATCTTGCCCATTTTATACAATAGCGGGGAAAATATTTCTCTAACGCTGAACGTAGATCTCTCCATAACAACAATGTATCCATCCTTTGAGTATTTTTCAGCTTCCATCTCGTTTTCCAACATGTGCAACAACGCCATCACTTGGAAAGTGAATGCATAACGCACCTGGTCTTCATAAAATGTTTTCAAAACATTTTCACCGTAAAAATTTGTCCATTTTTTTACAGGTTCTTCTATGTGCTTTACCTTGGGATTGCAGGATCGTAGTTTCTCATAAAGTTGAAATGCGATCGTGCTTTTGCCCGAACCTATATTTCCTTCCAATACAATTATCATGATGTTGGTAATTTAAAGAATCGGTCAAATCCTGCTCGATAACGTCCTTTGTCTCGCTCACTCTCCTTATTAATAACGACGAAAGAGTAACCGTCGTTACTATTCCAAACATTGGCACACAATTCTTTGAATAATTCGAAGGTCATATCGGTATTTACATGATCATTATAAACATGACGTAAATTGCGTTCATCCTGTTTGAATAGTACAATGAGATTTGTATTATCACGAATCAGCTGTTTTGGAATGTGGCTGTACGTCTGACTCAGATAAAACACATCAAGCTTATAATGTCTTCCTGTTGTGAAATAGTTGCGAATATTATCTTGTTTTTCGCATGATACATCGTCAAAAATAGCAATAGAATCGGTTTTTATTTCTGTTAAATCGGGAACTTCTTCATTTTCCGAAAACATATAGTAACCAATTTCTGGGAGACCATCCAAAACACATTTTAAAAACTTATATTTCGTTTGACATAATGACTTTGAAAATACATACACATTTTTAAAATGTAAACCATTGGGGGAAAATATCAAATTCATTATTAAGTTTGTTTTTCCCGAATTACTGGGTCCTGCTATAACACACCTAATATTATTTGGAAGAAGGGCATTGTGTTTTTTCTTTTTTCTTTTAACTGTGGGGGAGATGATATCATCACAGTTAATAATTGGAAGTTTAACACTTTGTTTCACCAACTTCATAATAAATCTTTTTTGTCTATCCAAGTATCTCTTGCACTGTCAAATCCTAACCAGCGAACAAGTAATTTATCCCCTTTTTTTCGAATCACTTTCTCTATTAAATATATATCTCCGAATTTTGTTTTACTTAATTCTTCCGTATAAAACCCTCCTTTTATCACATCGCCCGATTCGTCTTTTAAAATGTATGTGACCGGATCTGTTGATTTTATCTCATAGACTGTATAAATTTCGTTTGACCAGCCCGGGTAGTAACCCTTATCAAATAATTTCTTAGTCCTACTGATTCTAACCTTTTCCCCCACTTTAAATCTGATTTTAATATTTTTCTTTTTTTGATTCTTAATTATTCTCTGCAAAACTAAATGCTCGTTAGTCTTGTTTACGTCTACCGGTTTCATTCCAATTGTTCTGTGCACAGTATTATTATATTTTGAAATAATTTTCGGTAACAAATTTAACCATTTATAATTACCTTGTTCGCTAAATGCAACCCACATTTTATTCTTTATTGTTCTATTTAACCGTTCTACAATAGATGCTTTTTTATCAGAAAAAGTAGAATAATGATTAACACCATACTTATCTAACAACCTTTTAATTTGAACATTATAAAATTCTTTTCCTTTATCTGTTTGCAAATGTTTCATAGGATGATTATGTAAAATTGGTTGCAAAACTGTTGCCAACTCATCAGCATTTTTTGCTTTTATCGGTTTAGCTATTGCAATTTTACTAAAACAATTAATTACAACTAATATATATTTATATCCTTTATTGACTTTAGAAAATGGAATCATTTCAACAAGATCTGCTTGAAAAAGATCATCTATACCTTTAAGTTCAACATAACGGGTAGAAAAATTTCTACGAACTTGTTTGTGTAATTCTTTTGCAATTTTATTTTTTACATTCATTTTTTACATTAATAATTTTCAACTAATTTACAATGATGCGCAAATCTTCTATGCTCCCATTTTGGGTTGTCTGCTTCCTCCCAATGATTGATGGTGACTCCGCAATCAATACAGCAGGCCGAATCCCCTTCTCCTGTATAATAAAATCCTGCGTTAACCATATCATCAATTTTTGGATAGGGTTTAGGCCAAAAGAGAAATGTCTCTTTCATCAATTCTTCAATTTCATTGACGATTTTTTTACACTCGGTATATTCCACCAAATTTCCGGGAATATTTCTTTTACTTTGTTCACAACTGGGGTTTGATATCTTGTGAAGAAAATTAACATGATTGATTGTTAATTTTGCCAAACCAGACTCCCATCCACAACCACAGCACACAATATTTTGAAACTTCCTTGTGCGGTAAAATCCAGATTTGACCAATTGCTTAGATGTACAACTGTATAATGCATCACCCCAACGACCTGTATCATCTCTGCCGTAGTCGACCTTGTTGTTGTCGGTTTGGGTAGAGGCGTCAACCATCCTAGTTGGTAAACCCTTGGCGGCAATAGAACCAGAATCGGTCATGATTCACTTTTCGGTTTCTTTGGTGGTGGTTGTAACGTAAAACCTTCTAATTGATTGGATACTGCTCTGCTAGACTCACCAGTTAGACGTTCTTCTCTTGCACGATCCGCTGCTAATCTGATCCAACAGATACCGTTTCTAGCCTCCTTATGTTCAGAATCGTTGCCCACGTAATGAATGGAAGTCAAATCGTCTCGAAAATGAACTCTACGGATGCTGCTGCTGCTGCTGCTGGACATAACCTTTACACTAACTCTCGAAACACTGAGCGCAAGGCTTTAAATACAGAAACATTAACCTTGAGAAACCTTTACGTAACTGTGGGAATTTACATTGCGAAACATGTTTGTCGCAAATAGCCTTGAAAAATAATTGCGGATGTTATTGAATGTTTATCGCTGGTAGCCTTGACGGGAATTTACGTCTTGCGACATTGTGTTGCAAACAAAACCACTTATCGGGTAGCCTTGACGAGAAAAACAACTTGCGCCATCGCCGGGTAGCCTTGCGGACATGTTTGCCTTGACGGGGAAACCCAGCAGGCGTCATTACCGGGCTTGGCCTTGCTAAATAATTGCGGATGTTATTAAAATAATTATCGCTCGGGAAAAACAACTTATTTGCCAGCGTTATTAAAATAATTACACCGGGCTTGGCCTTGCGGACTTGAAAAACCACTTGCGTCATCACTGGGTGGCCTTGATGCTCGCGCGTGTGCCTTGTGACGTCATCGACTGTCAAGGTCATGTGCCTTGTGACGTCATCGGGGTCAATGACCGTAATTATGCAGGAATGTGGGTCAATTACCAAAATTATGCAAATTAGGGGTTAATTTATGCAGGAATGCGGGCCAATTACCAAAATTATGCAAATTAGGGGTTAATTTATGCAAATTAGGGGTCAATGACCGGGTAATTGGGGTCAATGACCTTAGGCATAGGATGACCTTCAAATGACCTTGTCCCAGAAGGAACAAAACACTACTACTATGGGGAAGTGAAAGCTTTACTGGAATTTTGTTAACGAAAAGTTGTGATGGGGTAAATACGAATGTATTTGGCTGGACAGAAAGGGCAAGATGGCGTCCATATCAGAAGCCTACTTTAACAAGATGATATCTTGTTGTAAATCGTTAAAGCTTTAAAAATTGTAACTCAAATAAAAATAAAATAGTATAAAGAAAAAGGTTAATGGGGGGGGGGGGACAATTTCTTTTAATTGAATGGATGCTACAAGAACATGAGATTTGAATGGAGTAGCACATTTATAAACAGACATGTTCATACTGGGAAGAAGCACTTGGGAATCTGAAACTGTTTATGTAGAAACACACTGCCGATGCCGTCACGTCACGTGATGTCATACAATCTCACGTCACGGGCTAAAAGTGTGGTATGTTGTTTTTAATGGAATTTCATTGGACTAGAATTACATATTGTCACCTCACATCACGCGCATAACGTCACGCACTTCACTCGTGAGCTCACGTGATAAAGATGTAGGCTCGCACATTTTCGGGAGATGTGAGCTCAAGTATTTTCCACATCATTTCAGTTCAGTTTAACTATTTCACACTGACTACAAATTCAAAAATATGTTACAATTGGGTATTTATATATAATATATTATTATATATCAAAAGAAAGACAAAAGTATTATATTTTATTTGTATTTCGAGTAAACACTTTAATAATTACTTTAAAGTAACACCAAGGGTCGTACAATTACAGGGCTGATTTCAGTTTATAAACTAAGGGTTTATTCGAGGGTGACATATGAATGCAAAGGGACAATGTTTTTATTTGTATAATTAATTCGCTTATTTCTTTTTTGTATTAATCTATCAGACATAATACTTTTGGATTTTTGTTTATGTTGATTATATCTTGTTTAATTTTGTGAAAATTAAAGGGAAACTGTGAATTTAGAAGCTCGTTTTTTATTTCATCTTACATTGTCCAATTTCATATTGATAAATCAAATAGTTTAGAAGATACTAGGCCTACTATTATGAAATAGCCATATGTTTAAAAATGTAGGTATGATTTACACATTGTTATATATGCAATTCAAGATAAAAATGTTATCTTGTAATCGCTTTCCATTCCATATTCATATATCAAATTGTTTTAATGTTATGAATATTTTAAAATAGTAAAGTGTTGTAAAATTCAAATTCAGTTATGATTTTATAAAACTGTAGGCCTACTTGTTAAAATGTTGTATCTATATACATTACTAGCTGGCCCGATCCGGCTTTGCACGGATAGAAAAATCAAAGTTAAATTAACCAAAAAAATATAATATGTACTATTTATTTCTTATGAGGATTTTTAGTAACTTTGAAACCAACCAAACACCAACTAAAATTTAGATTTTTTTAAAAAACCTTTCTTAGCGAGCACCTAGCGCCCTAGAGGAAGCTACATACCAAATTTCATTCCAATCATTTCGGTGGTTTTTGAGATTTCGTGATGAATGAGTCAGTGAGTTGTATTTGGATTATATATATATATATATAGATTATATATTATCAAAATAAAGATACAAATATTATCTTTTATTTGCTTTTTATTTCATAGTGATAAGGCAAGGACTTACAAAAAAAAGGATCTAGAAAGTTGTGTCACAACTTCTAGATGATGCGTGACAGCAGTGTACTATTTGCATGATGTCTCGCTAAATACGTGACAATTTGACATCACGTGAGCTCACGTGACGTGATGATATTGGCAGTGTGTTTCTACCTGTATACCTTTCTGTACTTTGTTCTTTAATTTGGATAATATCATTTATAGAAATTAAAGAGGAGATAACTGAAGGAAAGTGCTAAATTTGCACTTAAATGTTTATTATATTGTATAAAAAAATCTGTGTAAAAGAAACTAGGAGACTAGGAGACGTAGGGACCTTTATATAAAAGACAACTCGCTTAGCTCGAATTATTTTGTAGTGAGAGGGTCACAAAAACATGTATTCAAATTAATTAATCCCACCAAGGACATATAAATAAATATTTTATTTAAATTCCGTACATGCACCTAAGCACAGAGATATTAATCTATCCAACAACAATCATTATAAATCTAAATAAATCTTATGCCTAACTCTACGGGCAAAACTGAGTTCAAATAATATTATCTACTTACCAAAGTTCTCAAATACGGACAACAATAAATTAAATAATTACCAAAATTACAAAACAAACAAAACTGATTCTAGAACAATTTCCCCAAATATTCAAAAGAAAAGTGCCCTCATCTTATTTTGTCTTCGTGGCTTCTTCTGTTCTCTCCTCGATGTACACCTCCTCTGGTTCAACCCAAAAAGCCTCGCCTCAAATGTATTCCCATCTATTTAACTAACATCTCTGGCCTCGCTCAGTATTACTCGTTTAGCTTGGTCGTTGGATTACTACAAAATTCAACTCTGCGATTTGGCTTCATCGCTTTTTGCACTGTAGAAATACAATTCTACTTCTAATAAACTTATCTAAATATCAATTAATAATAGTTCTCATCTTAATTCTTAACATTCCATTTTTCCTATAAATATGTAATATTTAAAACAAAAGTTATGTGTTAAATGAAGATTTAAGAGCAATTTATATTATTGGTTGTTAACCTGTTATATACAGGGATTCAGGATTCCGTCTTTTCAACTCTTCAACATTTCAACCGTTCAGCGTTTCAATAGTTCTCGAGATGAAGCTGATCTTTCTTAGAATTTCAAATGCAGAGATTCTTTTCAATCGGATTCTTCAGGATTTAAAAAGTGTCTTTAAGTGTAGACCCGCTGTTTGGCTTTGTGGTGGCTGGACTTTTCATACTGTTGGTAATCTATTGATTCTCAGGAAATGGTGACAAATTACGAGTATACACTTTAATTTTATTACTTTAAAGTAACACCAGGGGACGTGTAGTTACCGGGTTGATTTCAGTTTATAAACTAAGGGTTTATTCGAGTTGGACAAATTAATGCAAAGGGAAAATGTTTTTATTTGTGTAATTATTTGTTAAAATTTTGGAACGAAGTTCCTTTACGCTGGTTGTGGTGAGAGTTAACAAACAGAAAATGTAATGCGTAACGAAAAAAGTGCTATTGATTGCTATGGCAATTAAAAATATAAAATACGAGTAACAAAAAAACCGTTACCAAATTGGTTGCTACTGCAATGAATGTAAATACATTCAAGTAACATGTGTTTTGGTTCATCAATTTAAATAAAAGAGACTATCGGTTCCGTCCGGCGTAGTTCAGATGTTATCGTCAAGCGCTGAAATTTTAGGTTAGGCCTAGAAAGTAATTTTAAGTCTAGGCCTAACCTAAAATTATTATATGTATGTTACCGTTAAGACAGGTAAAGCAAATTTAACATACACACAATAATTTTAGGTTAGGCCTAGACGGATGAACCAACATTTTATGTTTATGTTTTACAATGAATGGGCATTTAACTGCGTTTACCATCTTAGCTTTGATGTTATAATTAATTCTAAACCTTTATTGCAATAACATCAAACGTATGGAAACAGTAAATATTTGTATAAAGAACAAACTAATAATAAACGGCAATTGAAATATTAAAATTATGTGTGTATGTTGCCGTTAAGGCTGGTAAAAGAGTTGAAGAAAAGGCGTGATGTACTTCGTTCCTGACGGGGTCCCACGACTGCACACATTTACCTTTTTTTGTAATAATGTATCAGACATAATACTTTTGGATTGCTGTTTATGTTGATTATATCTTGTTTAATTTCGTGAAAATTAATTGGAAACTGTGAATTTAGAAGCTCGTTTTTTATTGCATCTTACATTGTCCAATTTTATTCTCGTTAGTAATTGGATACAATTTTGTTTTAAAAACTCCCATATTTGTTTTTGTAATTATTATTGTTATTATTATTATTACAAGTAAGTACTGGTTTCCTCCTAAAAGTGAGTGATGTGGGACGTAAGGACACAAGGGAAATCGTTTTAATTCTTGTCTCTATCAGGCCAACTCGTCCTACCGAAGCTAGAGAAAATGCTACGTACACACACAGTATACATTGTGCGTGCTTGTCGTGTGCGAATTATAGTGACTAGATAGAGACAGTGTGGCCAAGTGAGGTCTTGTTTCCTATTGGTCAAGATGTAAGCAGCCATGTTTTTCCTAAATTCGTATCTGTTTACATTACATTCATTCACGTTCACATATTGTAAAAGCGACTTTACCGATTTTTTAACAGATATTTGTTAGTTTTTACTTTAACATAAACGTAATAGTTATTTTAAAGCTATTTGTGTTGAAGTTTGTGATATTGTACCAAATTAATAAGGAAATGACAGCAGATTAGGCTACTCCCGCCACTCTACGGAACGTTTCATCGCGCATATTTCAGAAGTAAGTACATACCAAAAGTCTTTTATTTACAACATTTTAAAAAGTTCATAACATAGGCTAATCCTTTTTATCAATAGAAAAGATAAATGCAATAAATATTAGTATTACGCAATTTTAAGAACTGTTTTTGGAACAAACCTATAATTTCGTCCGTGTTAGCCCTACGTTTGTTTATAGTTTTCAAATTAAGTTGTCATCGTTATTTTTTCTTTCTTTTAGTCTTGGTGAAGGTACAATTTAAGGCAAGAATCACATTAATAAGTAGGCCTAACTGAAATAATGAGGGAAATTAATAATGAAACCTGCTTTTCGGCTTTGAATAACTTGAAAATCTTGAATTGCCTAACCTCAAAATCAAATAATTGTAATTTTGATGTTAAATTGTTGATAGATACATTAATTTTATTATTAGCTTTCAATTGAAATAGAAATAAATTAGTTTAGTTAGAAAAGTTTTAATTGCTTCGTTTATTTAAAAAAATCAGATGGAAATAAATACATTGTAAAAATGTGAAAGTGTAACTTTGAAAATATTTAACTTGTAAAATTTATTCATTGATAAAAAAGACTAATTATTAACAACAGGATAATAATTTTTCATTTTGATTTAGGCCTATTCGTTGTTTTATTTTTGTTTTGTTTTACTTTGAATTTTTGATATTTTAATTTATTCATTAAGTTAGGAAAAATTTCAAATTTAGCTTTAAGAAAATCATTTTTAAAATTTTGCTTTTCAAACTGAATTGAAACCTAAAGTCAGTAAATACAAATTTCATAATTAACTTGCCACAAAACTTTAACTCTGGGGAATTTTAAGCAACAGAATTGTTGTTTAAAATTTATGGTGCATTTGTTATGTATGTTTATTTTTTATTGAATTTTGCATTTGTGAATACTTATAGGCCTATGTGTTTTCAGCTCAGCGATTTACTAAACACTTTCTTATTCCCTATTTTTGTTACATTACCAGTTAGAAACTTTTACCAACTCACAAACACAGACAAAAGCAGCCCCTCGTAGTACATTGTACCCTCATTACACAAACCTGATATAGCTTTATTAGTTTGTAATTAACGTCAGTAGGCTACTCAACTATCCGCATAGACTAGTAAAAAATGTGATAGTAGGTTAAAAATCATTATTAGCGAATTTCCATAGGAAAAATGAGCTATTGCAGTGGCCCTTATGGTGAGACCCAAGGTCGGGAGTAGCAAATGAGCACCGATCATGGTCCCCAGAACACGTTTTGGGGTGTCATTAAAATTCATATATATATATGTATATATATATGTATATATGTATATATGTGTTCGCACTCTAGCGGTCGCATTTTAAGTCCGATTTGGTCCAAATTTGATACACGTGTTGGTTGTGTAAGTGGCTCGGACGAGTTCGTTAGCCAAAACAATCCAACAACCGGAAGTAAGTTTTTTGACAGGAAGTAACTATTTTTTGAGATTTTTACTAAGAGAATGAATTTTTTTTAGAGTTTTTTCTAAAAATATAAATGTAAGATGTTATTCTGCACATTTTGTTTTTTTACGCGACCTTATAGCTCGCTTGGTTCCCCCAAAATCGATCAAAACGTGAAATACCATAGAAGTACCCGGTTCAAAGAAAATGTGGTGGATTCTACCGTGGGGCTGGCGTGCGAAGCACGCAATGCTTTGTGTGTTGAAAATACCCCTAATACGAGGTTTGGCGTGCGAAGCACGCAATGCATTGTGTATTGAAGACAATCCCAATATGTGGAATGGCGTGCGAAGCACGCAATGCTTTGTGTATTGAAGACAATCCCAATATGTGGAATGGCGTGCGAACCAT
>JAGFPH010022377.1:0-12645 GCA_018207615.1 Philaenus spumarius | reverse complement strand
TGAATTTTTTACTTTTCTAAAATAAATGCAGTAACTAATGTAAATTTGCTGAAATAAAACCGTTATATCATTCAAAGTACTCAGTTGTAATACCTTAACCCCCCCCCCCGCCCCCTCCGCTCTACGGAATATTATGTTATTTCGTGAGCGATTCTTCTGGTTTTCTTCAAGGGTACTCAAAACTTTCGAGTCAAAAGCTTAAAGTTGACAAAGTACTCTTCCGAACTAAGCTTACGAAATCCTCAATTTTAAGTCGATAATTTCATAAAGTTTAGTTTGTTAAGACGGGCAATAAACACGTAAGCCTTTGTAAGCATAGCATGGACCCAGCTTGACGAGAATTGGTCTGCATAGAGTGCATGCCTGCAGTGATTCCGTCTTGAACTATTAAAGGAAGAGCAACTACAAGCAATGCTATTAACTATTAAGCAATGCTACAATAAAAATCCAATCTAACTTTATTTTGTCTCTTTAACCGTAACTAATACATGTAGCAAATGCTTAACACTATTGTAATGTTCTGGTATTATTAACACAACTGACAAATCTTTGTGCATTCCAATGACAGAAACATATTCAAAATGAGCTGATTTAAATTACATCCGGGCTAGTTTTGTAGACAGTTACCAAGAAATTATGTTTTCAGTTTTTTGTTTATAAGTCGGTTATCCACTGACCTGCAGAAACGTACAAAAACATTTTTTCTGCCGTTAAAAAAGGCAAATATCTTTTCTCTTGTGAACGGCTGTCATTTTGAAAATTATAAAAATAAATTATTTTCGTTTGGTACACTTGCAAATTGTAACATACAAAATGCTCACAAAAAATTAAATGCTCAATATCTTATCTATTTCTGGAGTTACAGTGAGTTTTTGTAACTTCGAATTCGAAAAAGTGACATAATATTTTATTTATTTTAAAGTATACAAATCTGATCCTGTATAGCCCACTCACGGAGTATATAAATAGGATGGAGAGAAAGAACACTACTAGTAACAAGTCTGTATAGCCGGTGAGGCAAAATTCGGCCATCTTTGTACGCCAAAATCAACCAAACTCGGTCGTCCTTGGCGAACTTTTTAGTTTGTCGCCTTTTGATTGACTTTAAATGTAGAGAAAAATGTGAAATTTGGCAGAAATTTTAATTATAAATTTTCCAAGCCAACATTATGCATCAAATTAGTTATATTTCATTCATATTATTTTTATTAAACGTTATCAAGTTTTATCAATTATTAATGTAAGAAAATCTACATGAAAAAGTTAGTAAGCGAGGAAAATGTTTTGTGGTCAGAGGCATTATGTCAGCAGCAAAGTTGTAGACAAATAGTTTAACCTTAAGAAGGTATTTACCTTTTCTGTCTAAGACGAGTAGTTTTGTCACATGGACAGGTTGGACACAACTAATAATGTAACATGTTTCCGCTACGAACGGCCGTAACTCAACGCTGTCCCGGCACTGGCTACTGAGTTATTGTGTCGATCACATCAAATAACTTCTAATATTATCCTATAAAATATATATTTGATTAAATAATAGTAACACTTAAATATGAATGGCAAATTTTAACTTCATTAAAATGTTTTTCCTGAAATAATTAATTGTTTAGAGTAATATACAAATCTCTTTTTTTGTACGGAATATTAGTCATTATTCCGCGTTTAACATAATATGTTATGTATTTTTTTAATAATTAATGCTCCAATTATTATTTTGTTTTTAATTTATTTGTAAAATTATATTTCGCTAATAATGTTATAAGGATGGTAAAGAAAACCAATCAATGGATACAATAAATTTACTGGCTCAAAAACAAAATTGTTTTACACAAACCGTTCCATATTTTTGTTTTGCGAATGTTTTGGTTGAATACTTTTGAATAATGGTGTAGTCTAATATTGAAATATTTGGTACATATAGTCTTGGTTAATATTACATGGCGGTTGTCTTTTACGTCAAGAAAATGTCCGTTTTGAAAAATGTTTAGCCATTCACAGATTTGAGGACCATTGAAGACATCGAGTAAGCAAATTTTTCCAAATTTGTTACTATCAAACTTGACTGCTTTTTCTTATAACATTTTCGCTGATTTTAGAAACTTTTACAACATCTGCTGATGGTAAAACAACGAAAAGCGCGCTGTACTGCAGCGCAGTGTGGAGGGGAGTACCAAGGTCGCCGCCATATTTATGCGGCAGCTTGCCTCATCGTCGGACTACAACGATCCCTCCATCTTATTTATGTACTCCGTGAGCCCACTATGGTTTTTCGTGACACCATATAAAATTAAATAATTATGAAATAAAAGAAAATAATAAACAAGACATGCTTTGAAATATGGATGACCTCACACTATCAAAAACAGTCTTCTACCTTAAAAACATTAAGTTGATATCATGGGGTAAATTTGATCAGACAACCCCAATACTGCAGTTCCCATCATTCCAATTGCCCCTTACTGTTGATTTGTCGGGGCAATTGAAATCATGGCTGCAAACTTTTTATGATGAATTTTAGTCAATTCTGAGATGATACGTAAGACACACTAGAATATCAAAGTAAATAAGTTTTTACAATTATCTTGCCCTTAGGAGTTGGCCAGCAATAAAAAAGAAAAACCAAGTCTAAATGTAGGCCTACTCTTTAAGTAAAAATGTAGCAACATTTAAAAAAACAAAAAAAACAAAATATATAAATACATTTTTTTATATATATAACTATATTATCTGAAACAAAAATATCAAAACTTTAAAGAGTACTGATTTTTATTTTTCAAATTACGAAAATCTTAAGGTCTTGATTCTAATAGCCCCGTGATCCCAATTACCCCACTTCACCCCATCTGAAACCCCACCGTGTTGGTTATACGTTGAGGAAGAGGGCAGACATTGTTTTGGTTCAAACTTAACTATTTAGCCAAAATAAACATTAACAGACACACAAACGTTCGCTTTGTAGCCGAGGGAATAGCGCGAGGAAAGTCCACTGTTCGAATAAAGTATTGTCCCACACGGATACGCTTTTTTTTTAGTTAAATCGCTTCAACCATACAAACACAATCTCTCTGTATTGCAGTTATTATGTTAATGTGTGGGAATATTTGGGTTATGAAATGCAATTTCAACTAATAACACTATCATATACATTAAATACAATTTTACATATTTGTTACTTCACAACTTAAACGGGTCATAAGGGACATAACGTGCACCTGATGCGCCACCTCCGTTGTGTGCTTTTATTAAAATTTGTGAAATTTGTGAACGAACACGTGTTCTTACAGGAATTACCGATGTACCTGATTGGTTTAATAAGTTACTTTCGAGAAGTTTACAAGTCTGAGGGACGGACACGGATTAACAACTAAATTTACATAGCTTTTGAAAACGTACAAAAATGTTTAAATAAATTTAAATTGTATCATTAAATTCCCATAAATAAATAATCCTATAATTAACATGTCGGTATAAAACGTTTGCGTCTCTGTAAAATGAAAGCGTCTCTATAGTTTGCGATACACGAAATAAACAATTATTGACCTTTTAGACATTCTTTGGCCTTTTAAATGACTTTTCCCTTGTTTCTATCTCTTGACATTCCCAATATGTCGTGCGGTTTTAATTTGAATGTCCATAACACAAAGAGCATCTGTTATAAATAACCACCGCGATAATTTTAACAAGGCAAAAGAACGATCTATTATCTAGAGATCCCGCAGGCATGGCCGCTGTCCTTTTGTAATACTTCAAACAAAGGGTAAAAATAAAAAGACATTTCCGACAGTTAAATATAAACTAACCTGACGTTGAAACGCGAAAGAATATAAAATTTATACAGGAAAAAAAAACAATTACAAAGCATACACGACTCCATGAAGTATCCGATTTAAAATGTAGAATTTACCGCGGGTAAAAATGCAAAACATTTAACTTCAAATGAAATTATTACATTACAAATTGTATAAAACCTTTCTGTAAAGTTATTTTATAATTTAACTAGAAGGCACGCCCCCTGCACAACACTCTCACAAACCCCCGCGGCGTACCAAATGCAAACAGATTATTGTATACTATGATATTTTCGCGGGAATGACGATTGATTAGGACAGAGATTTTTTAACTTTATATAGAAGAGAGGCAATTTTCAAGTTATAAAATATGACCAATAAGATACGGTAAAGCAGTATTTTAAACTGGTCAAATAGGCCTAGTCTATACTAATGTAAGAAGTAAAATTTTGTTGTTTGTATGTAAGGGGGGGGGGGGGTAATCTCTGGAACTACTGAACCGATTAAAAACATAGTTTTTACTAAAAAAAAGCTACACTATCTAAGAGTAACATATGATATAATTCATTTTCATAAAAACATTTTTTATTTCAATATTTGTAAATTTAGTCGGAAAAAATCTTAGGTTAAGCCTAGACTGATGAACCAACACATGTATTTACATTTGTTACCATAGCAACCAATTATTGAATAAAATAACAGATAAAAAAGCTGTTTGCTCTAATATTTCTATTAATAGCTGATTTCAAACTTTGAAGCAATTATTTGTACTTCTAACTTTTAGGTTAGGTTTTTATTAAAACGTAGACCTGAGCCTTGCTGGTTTTTTAACCGTTATTATAACTGCTGTTATAAAATATGCGAAATAATTTGATTCGAACATTTAACATTATTTACCCTTTTAGCTTTGAGGTTATACATACCTTTACTAGCTGGGTGCCCGTGCTTCGCTACGGGTTAAGCTCGATAAAAAAAATATAAATTTCAAAGGCATCCCGTATACTCTTTGTTAATACGCTATTTACACTATGTACTACTTTCTTAGCTTAAGTGTATAAAATATTTATCTTTTAGTTTTATTAATACCTGTCAAAGGGCAGCCTTTTTATATGCTTATTTGAAGAACCTCCTTGTAAACAATGTGAGTCAGTGGAATTTGACTTTTATCTATATTTCTAACCTTAAACGCAAAATATTTAAAAAAATCCAGTCTTATTGCACATCTAGAGCATAAGGGGAACCACTATGTTAAGTCTCAAGTTAATATGTTTTGTCGTTTTTGAGAAATAGTGATTAATAGTGAGTCAGTGGCATTTGACTTTTATCTATATTTCTAACGCTTTTTACGTTTTAATAACCTTAAACGCAAAACATTTTAAAATCCTGTCTTATTGTAAATCTAGAGCATAAGGGGAACCGCTATGTTAAGTCTCAAGTTAATATGTTTGGTCGTTTTTGAGATATAGTGACCATCAGTGAGTCAGTGGTATTTCGATTTTATATATATAGATTATAAAGAAAACATAACATGATTAGGTGTACAGAAGGTTCCAACAAGTTTGGCGATAGTGATATGCGTTTGAATTATGACACAGTCACTATTTCGTTGTTTGTGTTTGCTATTACCCAAACTAAGACACTATTGGTTGTGAAGAATAATCGCCTGATTCTAAATTTAATTTGGTTGCTATGGAAATCTAAATACTTTTCAGTTTTGGGTCAGTAAAGGTTCAAATTGTGTTAAGCTTATGATGAAAATCAGCTGTTTTATTTTGTAATACATAACAACAGATGTTTAAATTGTAATACTTTAAGCCTTTTTCATTGATTTATCCTTTTGCGTTTGTTTTTATTTTGTTAACCTAACCTAAAAAAGCTGTTGTGAAACATAATTAACTAATTCTAAATGTGCTAAGTTAGTTACTACGGTAATGACTATAAAAGCATTCAACAAACGTGTGTTGGGTCCGTATAAATAGGCCACACCTAGCATTGTGTTGCTAAGCTTTTGATTTTAATCAGCTGTTTTATTTGTTATGTGGCTGGGAGTTTTAAATCAAAGTATTTTGATTATTTCCAACCTTGAAAGTGTTAAGTTTCTAGCTATCATAGTTTTGGCTGTACTTCAGTCGGGACTTCTTCTTTTATAAAAAATATACAGACTTATGTATTATTAAAATTATTTTTTCCTTATTGTAGGCGTTAAATTTTATTAAAATGACTGGGTGTTCTTTTATTATACCACTACCTGTTGAAATGGCATCAGCCGAAGGCCTTTTTATGAAAGTGAGTAGTGCTACCAACCTAAGTGTTCTGTTGTATCACTCTCGATATGTTAGAAAATAAAATGGCGAGTAAGGCCATAATGTGACTTCACCAAAACAAAACGAAACTGTACATTGTATACGCACTGATAAAATAATCCCATGGGGATCGAACAACCAAAATAACATAACGCACCAATTTAATTAGGTTGTAAACCAAAAATACACAGTTATACAACACACAATGCTTAAAGAGACCTTGTAGTCAAAAACTGAAATAATATGAAGTTTTGTTTGTAGGTTTTATATTCTACACTTTTCCGAGCATTTTTACGTAAAAATGTAAACTCGAGTTTCCCAGTCGAGTTTTCCGATTTTTATTGAAAAGTCATCCTCAGCATGAACTCTTCCCAAAAGTTCTTAATTTTTAGATGAGAGTATACTCATATACATGAAAGGTTTAAGGCCATCATTAGCCTAGGCGAGGTCTCCGTTTTAGCTCGACCGTTCGGCATTTCGTCTGTGTGTCTCTGTCTGTCTCACGATTACGGCCAAACGCCTTGACCGATTGTCATGATTTTTTGCATGAATGTTCCTTATTCCTAGGCCGAGCGATGTATATATATGGTTTTTTCCATTTTTCATTTTTAACCCCTTAAATAAAATAAAAATGGCGGCCGCACCGTTTCTCTTAGTGTAAGATTTTTTCCAAAGCCAGTTTGTAGCTTAACCGTAACTCGAATTGAAAAACTAATAACATTTTGCTAGCAAATTTAATGTTTTACAAAATTGTTGTCTTGATTTTTTCCGTATCTCTAACGGTAAGCTTACAAAATGGCCGCAAACTTCAAATTTGTTAAAAATCGTCCAAGTTTTTGTATTTTAATTATGTTTTTATACGTTTATTCTTTAGATATCTTCATAAAACCTTATAATTTTATGGAGAGGGGGGGAGAGAGAGAGAGAGAGAGAGAGAGAGAGAGCGCTACCTGCTGTCTTGCTCTTTCCTGCCCTACGTCAGTGTGGCGCTGTGAGTTGTTGAGGGGGAGCCGAGAAAATGTCAACGAGCGAGGTCTACTGTTCACAGAGTAATAAAACATATTGTTCAGAACCTCAGACCAGAATTTTCTAAAAAATCCCTAAAAACTACTTTGTTTGGATAAAAACATTAAAAATTGGAGTGTTAGATGCTATCATTACATTCAACCGTGGTGCGCTTGGTAAAGTGCAAGTGTTGCAGAAACTATGCGGGGATGCTGGAAGTAACTGTGTAATAGGCCTAAAAAAATTGAAAATAAAAGAGTTTTAGATGCCAACACGACAGCTTTGGAATGTACAAAGAGGAAAAGGAAACACAAAAGAAATCTACAAAAGGGGAAGACAAGGCGGAAGAAAAACTGTTTAGTATGGTGCTGGATTATTTTAGTGTGATTGACAGGACTTGATTGCAGTTTGTTGCTTTATTACAACAGTAGCAGCTAGATAACGGGACAAAATATAACTTACTGGATTTCTTAGCGAAATCTTGTACGATCTCAAAAACAAAAAGTATCAAGACTGATATTTTATTTTATAGTTATTCGGTACTTTAAAACGTGTAGATTTAAAGAAATTTTAACAGTGTTATTCACTTGCATGCATGACTTTTTATTTGTTTTTTTCCTTTAGTGGGAGGGGTTTATACCTTCTATCCCCCCCCCATATTTACGTCACTGAGATACAACCACGGTAAAACCAGATATCAACCCCATTGTCCTCTAACGAACAGGACGACGAAGGATAAAAACCTTGACTTGGAACGTGAGACAAGCAACTGGAGCACGGAGAGTGTAATACAAGTTCAAGCGCAAAGACTAGACTAAGGATGTTACGAGTAATTGTAAGCTCTCGTGTACAGAAAGATAACGTATCCGTAAGCAAGAGAGTAATAGTAGACAGAGAGAAAACAATAAGCGTTTATTTTGTTCTGAAGTCCGAAGGAAATTGTACACTACCAAACACGGTGTTGTGTTTTCTCATAATGTAATAGTAGAGCAGTCAATAGAAACTTTAATAACAAACCGATTGGGTTACGACTTGAGGAATAGTTTGTAGGTGAAAATACCACTTTCGGAAACAACGAGTTTTTATTGTGGAATTATTGAAAAAACAAAAACCGTGAAAGTGTTGACTTTTTGGGGTTGTTCGTCGTTGGTTGAAAAGCTATACTTTTAATGGAAAAGTTGTAGTAAATCGCAAACCGTTTAAACAATGATTTTCCATGGATTTTCCGATTTTGTCCAGTCAAAAACGCACCGATCAAGACTTACAAAGTCTCATTTTAATTGTTCACATTTATGATAATAATTTTGTTTTTGTTGTTTCAATAATTCCACAATAAAAATAATGTTTTCCAACGGTGGTATTTTAGTCCACAAACTGTCAAGACATAACGGAATCGGTCTGCGGTTAAATTTTTTTACAAATACTGTCTTTTTCTTGTTCTAATTGCTGGTCTATAGATCTTCTGTACGAGCGGATAGCGTGCATCTTCTACCAAGGAAATATCTGATGCTCTATTATTAGGACATAGGAAAGATGAGCTATTGCAACGACTCTTATGGTGAGAAATAAGATCGGGAGTGGGCAATGAGCACCGATCATGTTCCCCAGGACACGTTTTGGTTTGTCATTACAAATTCTAAATCTTTTAAGTTAGGGCAAAAGGGCTTAAGTCAAAAATTGTTAACGATACAGGAGATGAAGCACTCGAAGTTTCGACAAACTCATGGCTTGCATTGAAGTACATATTATAATTTAGGAGAAGGGGCGAGATAGGCAATATGGTAGCACATAACTCAAGTGCTGTTTTGTTCTCAGTTCTTATTACAAGCCATGATAGCTGAGTGGATAGCGCAGAATTTTCCTGATCAGAAGATACTGGGTTCGAATCTCGGCTAGACCAGGTAACTTTTCATACCTGTGGTTTGAGGGTAGGAGGGCGGAAGTAAAGCAAACGGTGGTTGGCTCACTTCCAAGCTGACGGGATATGACTAGTTACTTGTTTGTTTTTTTATAACTTCGACTTTTTCCCATGTTTGACCGCGTAATCATTGAAATCACAAACAATGTTTATTTTATTCATACAATAACAATTCGTTAACAGTTTCTGACTTAAGCCCTTTTGCTCTAACTTCAAAGAAATGTATGTATAAATGTGTTCCAACTCTAACGGCGGCATTTTAAGTACGATTTGGTCCAAGTTTCGTACGCACGTTGGTTTTCTGAGTCGTTCGAACGTGTTAGTTAGCCAACAAAATCCAACAAAGCAGTTTTATTGACAGGAAGTAAATTTTTTGGGGGATTTTTGTACTAGAATGAAACTTTTTTGGGTTTATGTAATAAAATAAATATAAGAGAGTATTCTGCACGTTTTTTTTTTTTTTTTTTTTTTTTTTTACACGACCTTATAACCCGTCCGGTTTTCTAAAAGTCTATCAAAACTTAAAATACAAGGTTCAAATCCACCGTCGATTTCGGAACGAAGCAGCTCGTGAGCCGGGGTTGGAGGCTGAGGTGCAAACAGATTCTACTAATGTATTTCGTACACGCAGACGTTTACAGCGCCTTCGTGGGTAGACCAATTTCCCAAACAGTTGGTCGAAACCCTAAAACGTATAATTTTAATTTTGAAAATTCGCTCGACTCACGACAACGGTTCAGCTAGATAGGAACACAGAACGCAGACAAATTTAGAAAATAAGTGTAGAAGGCCAAGGCACAAAACGTTTTCTAGTATCTGATTAGAGAGGAAAGGAGGAACGAGACTGTGACACACATACGGACAGACATGGCCATGGCCAAGCTTTTCGAGATAAGAATATCGAGTATCGAAGAAATACTTTGAATGTGGCACAAAACGTTTGCAACAAAAGCAAATTTACTTCAATCGAATATGTACAATTGTGAACGTTGTTGGAATTGTAAACAAACATTTCATTTCGTAAAAGCGTATCGTACAAAAGGACAAATAAATACGATTGCAATACTAGTCTACACAAATCTAATAACTTTATTATAGTTTTGGCATGAAAGGTTCGTAAACAATCGTATAAAATCGTATCAATTACATTAATTTGCTGCTGATAATTGTGTACATAATTGATAATGTAGACTGTTTGCGGATATGTGTGTACATAGCGGATCGTGTTATTGGTTTTCCTTTCGGTTAATACGTATGTGGTCGGACACGCACTGATGAACTGTATAATACGTCATTATACTGGAAAATTATTGGTAGAGTTACTTCGCCCTGTATAGAAATAAACCGAAGTAGTGCGAACAAACTCGAAAGCCAAGAGTACCGTCCCATCGGCCGTCAACACGTTATACATTCATTATAACCATGGTTTGAACATACACTGGTAGGGAGTACCACTATTGTTAAGTATAATAGGGATGCCGGGAGTATAAAAAGGCGAAAGAACGCGGGCTCGAACTCAACTGTTTCAGTAGATTGTTAACGAATGTCAATAGGAAAGATGAGCTATTGCAGCGACCCTTATCATGAAACCTAAGGTCGGTAGTAGTAGTGAGCACCGATCATGGTCTACACACAAATTTTGGGGTGCTAATAAAAATTATATATTATATATATGTTTGTGTTCGCACTCTAACTGCCGCATTTTAAGTCTGATTTGGTACATACGTTGGTTGTCGCTTGGTTCCCCCAAAATCCCAAAAAAAGTACCCGGTTCAAATCCACGTAAGGGATTTTGACTGTCGAGTTTGTATGCTTCGAGCGAAGCGAAGCAGTCTATAACCCGAGGTCGCAAGGTCGAGGTGCAAATTTTCCACTGCGAGTGGAACGAACCAGCGTGAGTCAAAGCCGCAGGCTTAGGTGCAAACGAATTCTACTAAATATATCGTTCAAACAGGCCGCTCTTCAGCTCCATCGTGAGTAGATCAATTCCCCAAATAGTTGGTTGAAACCTTAAAACATATATTCTTAATTTTGGAAATTTGCTCGACTCAAGTCAGCGGTTCAGTTTTAAATACAGTTTTTAGTTTGTCGTCTTAGTCGATATAGCGATATTTGAGTAAACTATAAAAGAAATGCAACAGTTGTTAATTGAAATTTTTTTTTAGTATAGAGACAGTGAAACCTTTGCAATAAATTGCCACCGGCCTGCCACAGACGTCCGCCTTACACATTATACTAAACTACTAATTCTTATTCGCATACAACATCGACGTTCAGCCACCTAGTGGTCGGTAGCAAAATTATTGGTTTTCGTGGATGTTTAACTGCGAGCAGTTATTTTTCGATTTCGAGACATAGATTATTATGATTGTCAAATGGTGTACTGGAAGTGGGAGGAAATGCCGAAGGAGAGTTGGGCGAACAGCTGAGAGAGCTGCATCGCATACAGTGCATGGCACATGCAACAAATTTAAAAAAAATTGAATAACGTTTGTAGAAAAAGAGACGTTAATTTGAAATTAAAGTGGAGAACCCTTCATACCATGCAGATTGTGCCTGCAAAATTATATCCAAATCGGTCGAATAGTTTCGGCGGAGAAGAATTTAAAAGTCTGCAGAAAAACCGAGGAAGAGCTTCGCCCAATAAGTACTTCTAACGATATTTTAAAAATATTAGTGCTGTGTTTTCGAAAATAAAGGGAGATGGGTTTAGACGGAGACAAATCCTAGGCTACATCAGAGGGTTGATGGGTTTTTTATCAACATTTTCGGTAATATGTGAAAATTACAAAATGCTAAAACAGTTTTGATATTTACAGCCACAGTTTTTTTATCAAAATTTGTTTTTAGCAACGTTTATGAGAATATTTTGAAAACCACATATCACAAAACTACTTTAAAATTAGTTTGATATCTTTAAATAAAACTGTTTCAAACGACACCCAACACGACAGAAACAAAACACATATAAATATTTTAGAACCAGACTTCGACCCCTCTAAATTCATAGTACGATATTTTTACGGCAATGGCAACACTATATATGGCAACACGTCACAACCATATAAAGTGGAATTTTTCATATTCTGAAAGTGCACATTAAACTTAGTTTACAAACACAAAGCATTTCCACGCAGACAAATAGAAATTATGAGAGCAAGAAAACACTCAAAATGTATGTTAGAGTTCAGATTGTTTCGTTGTTTGCAACTAAACACTTCACTGACAGCAAAAAGATAAATGACAATTTTTATTTATCTTAATTAACGTGGAAGAATTAAATCCCGAAACAGCTGTTACGACAATAGAAATGTACGAATTGTACAAACATTATAATGTCACTGCAACGAAAGAAAATCCATTTAGGTTTATACAAATATGATCACAAGAAAATAAAACAATATCTAGATAATATCGGGACAAATGTTCTAGCAACATTTCAAACAACAACTGCTTGAAGTAAGTAAATTGCCCGAACATTATAATGTCACTACAACGAAAGAAAGTATATTTCGGTTTATATAAATTTGGTTTACAAGAAAATAAAACAAAATCTAGATAATATATTGACAAATGTTCTAGCAACATTTCAAACAACAAGTGCTTGAAGTAAGTAAATTGCACGAACATT
>JAGFPH010022375.1:0-12646 GCA_018207615.1 Philaenus spumarius | reverse complement strand
AGGCAGGTCGGTACGATCGGGTTGATAATTAGACTGGGTGGGGGAAACGGTAAATACTGTTAGGTGTTTGATAAATAGCTTCTTATTTAACGATAAGTATGGTATTCAATCTTATTTGGTTAAGTAATATTTAAATTTTATTTAATAGTAGAACAGATTAATCATTAATAGGGTTAATTATGTTATGTAGTTTTAATTGGGTTTCGCATAAGAGTTATTAATTACTACACTGAATATACTATATTGTGTTAATATCTACGATATTGTTGCGTGGATTGATTTCGGTATTGATTTGGTGGGTTATAATTATTGTTATATTGTCGGTGCTGTTGTGGTGTTCTCGGTGCTGTTGTTTGGTTTGGTGGGTGATTAAATGTTCGAAAAGATTGATAGTGATTTGGTTGGTTGTGAGTGTTAGGGGGTTGATGTGTGTTGCTATTGTTATTGTGCTGAGGATAAGTGCGTTCTAAGTGTGGTACTAGTTGTAACAATTCGTCAACGGTTGATGGCAAATCAACCGTTCCCAATCGAGCCATAGCTTGTGGGCACATGCCGGACAATATCAAGTGGACCTGGTCGAAGGGTGTAATTTCCGGTATTAATAAGCTAGACATATCACGCACGGTTGTTATGAAATCAGCTAAGGGTTCATTTATTCTCTGTTGTCTGTATACTAAATCTGATATAACTGTGTGCTTAATGTGGGGTGGGAATAAGGCGGTGACAATTGTTTTACAAAACTGATCTATGGTGGCGTTGGAATTTATAGCTTTTTCTAAAAGTGAGGCTGGTAGGCCTGTTGTGATTGGTATAAGTTCTAAAAGGATTAATTTGTCAAAGTTGGGATATAGGTAAGCAGTACGTTTTATTTGGCATAGCGCTCGTAGAGTCGCCTCAGAAGGGCGAGTATCGATTGTCTTTATTAATTTTATTATATTTAACGCTGATGAAGGGAGCGATACTGGCGATTTAGGTTTTACTAGGGTTGGTTGTTGTGCGATAGCATTTTGGTTATCTATAGGTGTAGGTGTTGTTGGTAATGTCGGTTGGGAGTCATTAAAAAGATCGAGTTGTTCCCGAATTAAACTGCGATTAAGTTCGAGAGTTACTTCTGGGGCTACTTGCCAAAAGGTTAGCAGTTGGTTAGCTTGGGCTGCTGTTAATTTGCTGATCCATTTGCGGTGTGGAGGTTTGATATTTAGAGGGAATGGGAAAGGTGTTGGAACGGTCAGATCCCAATTAATTTCATTGGCCATAGTTGTTTATTTGGGTTGTAGACAAGTTTAATTAACTGTTGTGTTTTTTTATATTATGTAGGTAATTTTTATTGTAATTTAATATTGTTGGTTTAGGACGAAAACTATTTATTGAAATAAATTTGTTTTGAACTATTGTTTTATATAAAGTATTTACTAAAATTATTTAAAAGTTTGGCTCTATTTGTAATATATAAAGATTTATGAAATATTGTAGGTTGTAATATTTATTTGATGAATTAGCTGCAATTCCGAGGGACGAAAATACCTGAAAACTGTTAACTGAAAAAAAATTTTCTGAAAACAACAAGGTACAAAAATAGACAATTATTTATTTGTAATCCCCAGCTCAATGTGAAAATGGAAAGGCCTGGTAAGCTTGTAGGAATTGAATTAAATATGAAGGTAATAATTTGCAAAAGTAGAGAATATATAGCAGTATAATACCTGTAAACAATAGATTATAAACACACAAAACAATTTACCTGCGTTCGGTTACTTATATGGTAGCTCCAGATGTCCGGGACGTTTCAATACCTTGGCTAAATAATATGCTGTAAACAACCTATTAATGGATAATAAGCTTAATAATAACTGTTGTAGCTTATTTATTTGTTAAATTGAACAATATTTAATGTGCATTTACTTTGGGTCAATTGTTAAGGTGTAACAAAATTATTATTTTATTTGGAATTATTTTTGTTTTAAAATTATTGAATATTATTTGAAAGTATTTTTGTAATATTATTCATATTGAGGCTGTAGAATTATAACAATGTGATCATTGATTGAATTTATTGTACAAAAATATCTTATTTATAAGTAGGGAATTAGGTTAAGAATGGTTTAACTATTTCAAAATTGTTTAAGAGTAATTAAATTAGTCAATGTTCTTTGAAAGTACTGTAATTTGCTATAATGTTGCAATACCGTTTTGGTCTAAAAGTCAGTGTTACAATTCAGTAGAATTAGAAATAAGATTTAGATTTCCAAAAAGGGAAAATAGTTAGGCTATATGTGTTTAAGTATCTGAATATAGGCCTAATGTGTCTATCACTGCGTTGTAATGAACAAGCTGTTATGTTTGTAGGTTATAGGCCAATGTGCAGTACAAGATATTGTATTACTACCAGGTGTAGGCATATGTGGTCTGAAATGGCTAAAAGGTGTATATATTTTGAATAATTAATGTAAAATTACGTCACCTGTAATACTATCAAACGGTATTGACAAAATTATTTAAGTATTTCCAACACTATGCTATATTGAATACCACTTCAACATGCACTATCCTATCAATGCAATATGAGTAGTTATCAGACTAGGCCTAAAAATTATTAACACCTATTTTACCTATAAAACAGTGAAATATGCAAAGTAACTGGACAATATCACTAACACTGTAAAATATATATTGCTTGGATGGCCTAACTAAGAAACAGTACTATCAGCTGTCAGTTGTATGACACAAAAATGGTAGGCTATAAATCTGTATCATTAATGTGTGTTTTATCCTAAAGTATTGTAACAGTAACAATATTTTCAATGAAAAAAGGATTACTATTTGAAAAATAGCAAGTAAATTATTATCCAGCACAATCACTGACAAAGAAACACAAAATTGGGTTGTTGTTGACAGATATAATATTTTAAGACAGTCAGAGCTGAGTTATTTGTTATACTATGAATTAATTATCTTGGTAGAAAAGTTTATAAAAGGTCAGGTTACACATTCACTATATGAACTTGGTGATTTGACAGACTAAATGTTGTAAATAACACTATATATGTGGGAAAATTATGTGTGATGTGGTGCAACTATTGTATACAGACTGGTGCAGGCTAGGCCTAAATGTATAATGTTTCTAAAATTTGCAATGAAATTGTATAGATTGGTATGTTTATAGTTTATTGGTTAGGGTGTTGTTATGTAACAAAACACAAAGTACGTTTTACCAAAGGTAATTTTAAATTGGTTAGGCCTATTAAACAATATTCGGTGTCGCTGGATGTTTATATGTACATCAAACTTTCTTTGAGAGGTTAGGTCACTTAAAGTTCTTTTTGGTAGACTCTCAGTTCGGTAATTTGACTTCCAAATATGAATAAAATAAGGCACTGCTTATTATAATATAATAATAATAATTTATGTACTCACCAATAAAGCAGGAATCTTAAACAAAAGAAACACTATACCAACCTTATGACTCATAATAAATGGGACTAGGTGTAGAAATTAATATAAGGCAAAATTTAACGGCAACGTGTATAATTGATATTATAATATTCGTTGATAAAATTTATTATTAAAAAGATTAGTTCGGTTAGTTATACGGTAAAAGGTTAATTACAAAAATTTAGTGTGGTGACTAGTTTAGCAAAAAATAAAAAACGTGGTTTTTACCGGCGGAAGTGATGACGTATTTGGTAATGGGCAGGTATGCTTTGGCTTTTCTACAAAGTCGGACATGAATAAAGTTGCTTATTAGGGTTAATATCGATGGAAATTTATACATAAAAATTAATTATTCGGGACGTAACCTCGCTTCTGTTAACACTTACACCGGGACGTAACCTCGCTTCTGTTACCACTTACTGTACCAGTTATCCCTTTTGATCTTAATGGGAATCGCTAGTCAGCGTGTATTTGCACCGACTTAGTAAATTTTTGGAAGACGTGACTGGAACTGTCGGTGCAAATAGACCATAGCCGCACACCCAGAGCAAATTTATTAATCACCAACCCTAATTCAACCGATTGCCTTCAGCCGTACCCTGCAAATCCGACTCTCCCAGCTTTTAACAAGCGCTTAATTAATATATATATATCTAAACTATTACACTTTAACTTGCACTAAATCACTAGTCACCATTTGTACACGATAGGCTTCTAACCGAACCGAACTTATTACCGCTTTATATATATTACGAGTGCGCGATTGGTTATATTCTCACGTTCCGCGAATACCGATTATAATGAAATGTTAATTAGGTTTGCTTATGGCATAAAAACGCTAAATTACAGTGAGCGTAGAACTTCGTCACCGACGGACGTTTCACCTGCAGCTTGCGTCTAGTTGATAGGTCGGGACTCGGAACTACACTGATTTCTAATTGAATGTCAAACTGCGAGGTCAGTTCTGACGCGCATGCGCGCAACTAGTCCAGCTGTCTGCTACATTATTGTAACCGAGTTCGGTAACTCGTTACACTGGTGAGATAAATCATTCATGAATTATACCTGAGAACATACTAAGTTTATGTGTAATAAATTGCATTGTTTTACATACCATAGATTTTCAAATTTTTACTAAAAAACACTTCACTATTTCCACAAACCAATAGATTTAGGGCGATGGCTTCTTGGTGGATGGATGAGATTGAACGCATATCTGGTTGTTGTGCAATGTCTCGTGTCCATGATGGTGATGCAACTCCAAGTACTTGTATTCGTGAAAATCGTCTTAATCCTGCTATTTACATATCATGTTTGTTGTCAATGTCAAAGCTTTAGGAGCGTTACAACACGTCCATTCACTATGGAAACATAAATCAGAGAGACATTTATCCGTAAAAAGGATGTACCCTCGTTGTTTCTTTTTAGGAAAAAGTCAGCTATTAGATTTCTTCGCTCTACAATGTTCTCATAGACACATTACCAAATTGTTTAAGACTATCAATCTTTGCACAATCCTGATCATAGATTACATACAGCATTTAGTCACTTTTATAAATGTATGTCTTTTGACGTGGAGTTGAGTCTTTACGCGTACTTTCGGTTTGTGTTGGTTCTGGAACACACATTGTTCAGTCTTTGCTATTAGGCTACTATCGATTACTCAAGCTCTTTTTTATAAAAAATTGCTGTCTTTTAATTAATTAATTTGACTTATGGTCAACTTTGATTCGAAACATATCTTTGTTGAATTTCAGGAAATTACAAATTTTATAAAATTCGTTAAACAAATTTTGTATTCTAATCTTATTTATAGTTCATTGCTGCTGAACATAATGTTTTTTGTGCTTAAGCCTTTATTACCGCACATGAACCCTGGCTTATACTTTTATTAAGAGACCCCAATGTGACTATATAGATTATTTATCTGGTTGCTCACCCTATTTGTCTGGAGACCAGGCCACCTTAGAAGCACATGCATTTTCACAGTTCCTGTATCATATCGTAACTTCCTACTTCCTGTGTTCTGTCTTTTGTTTTAACGACCTTATAGGTCTACTAAATATTCCTTAACTAACTGTCCTATTATATTTGACATATAATTAACTTAAACATGTACCTAATTATTCCTAACAGTATATATACAATACATTCATGGGGTGATCATACGGGTTAAAGGGTTACGCTTAAGCGTTCCTGATGGCGACTCGTCTAACGTGGCAAAGGTATTACTGCCGACACGAGTACTACGGGGGAAGGAGTCCCACTTGGTATTAACCAGTGCCTTCCACACAGTGTGGCAAGATCACTGGGCATTAACCAGTGCCTTCCACATGGAGATGGTCTTGTAGGGGTAGTAACCTTGCTAGATAGTTAGAGATTCAGTACCACACTTAGACCTGTCGTTGACAACCATCTATAAATCCGCAATTCACACATACACACAATCCGTTTCAAAATTTCGGCCATTTAAAAATGTTAAACGAAAATAACTAAAAAAACAATAGCTTTTTATAAAAAAAGATGGTTTTTATTAATTTTCTAACGAATGGTATGTCAAAACTACTGATCAAATTGTAACACTAAAACCGCCTTCATTAGTGTACTTTTGTTTGATGCATTTCAATGATACAGCCTATCACCTTCAACAGTGCATACTAAATGGACCCTGCTTTACTGTTGCCCTAAAGTTCTATAATTTTAACAGTTATTATACCATTCTATAGGAAATGAAACTTAATTGTTTATTCTTAAGTTTTTATATAAAAATGTAGGCAACTGTATTTTAGTTATTTTTATTTATAATGTTTTAATTTCTGTTGTCTATATTTATCTATAACCGGTCCATAAATAAACACAGTTACAGGTCTTTACATTAATGAGTTACGTGTTGGAAAAAGAAACGTTTCCGAGCATGAGTATAGCAAGTTTTTTTCTATATTTTCACCCTTATGAACCCCTTATCTCCGCGCAATACAGAACACCCTGTATGCTGGCTATGTTGTGCCAAATATTTCCTTTAGGCCAGTTTTTTGGTTTTTGCTACTTTCTAATGTGCGTGAATGTAAACAAAGCGTAATTGTCTCAAAATATTTTGCCAACTGAATCATTTCTAAGCGGAACAGATGATCCAAGCAAACGTAAGTAAACAATATTGCGTTATGATATAATGACCTGAAACGTGTGTAAGAAAGGACGCTATGAAGATAGTGCGCTACCCATTAATAGCGGTTTACGGAATTTTACTAAACCAGTAGCAACACAGAAGGATTTATCTAGGATTATGGCGCGAACACGGGTCAAGCAATATAAGCGGAATGGCGGAATGTGTAGGGAAGCAGGTATTGGTTCGGGAGCCAAGGTGGCATGACAAATTGGCGCATAACTATTCGGGGTCTTAAGGTCTTGCGGGAAAATTACAAGGTTGAAAAGTACAGGTATGGACGATTGAAGACAGAAAATGGGCATGTAGCAAGATTAAGAAAATACATCATGAATACTTTCGGGTTGGTTACAGGGCAGCGTTGGTTGTGTTTTTCTTGTTTCTTTGTTCATAGTATGCATTTTTATATTTTGGTAATAAGTTATGTTGCTAAGTTTTTATGAATTATTTATATTATGTTATATTGTGTATATATTATGTGTGTAATGGGTTATAATAGATTGTAAGACATAGTTCACCAATCTGTCGGTAAAATGCAGAGCTGTGTTGTTTGGTGGGGACTTGTTTTTTGTATATAACAAATGATTTCCTCAATGTGGTATATTAAGGGCTTAGGTATGACGTTTACTCTGATTTCTGGACTGTGGAAGATTAGGACAATGATTGGGAGTTAAAAATGCTATAATTAATTATAACATTTGAGTTTATTGAAGGGAGTTAGCATGGCTACGGGGGCGGCATACTTGCGATCTATGATGTGATGGTGGACGCTGCCGAACCAGATATGAGAAGAGCCATGGAGAGGATGCAGCATCTGCGGTGGCAACGGGACCGAGAGCTGATCTTCTGGGACCATTCTTAGGAGATCTACTTTGGATGTAGAAGGAAAAGTCTGTGCCCACGGGATCTTGGAATGTGTTTTATGCCTCATCAGCAGATAGTGGGTCACTATCTGGAGAATGCGCCGGATTCCTTTCCCACACCCCTTTTTTCCCTTTCTATTTCCCCAAACCTTTTCTTCCCCCAAACATTGGACGTTTTATAGGTTGTGTGTTGTATTTTGTAAATTTTGTTGTAAATCTGTATGGTGGATGTATTTATGTGTTTTAAATATATGTTTTTATGAAAATACCCTCCGAAGGAAATGTAGGACAAATGTCAATGACAACATTTTTCAGAGGGGAGGTATTGTTACGAATAGATGGGGTTTGTAGTGAAAGATATTTATTGGTTATATTCATTATTAGAGTTAGTATATTTAATGTAAAGATTTTATGTTACGGAAGACAGATATGGAAGTAAACAAGGAAGGATGAGCTTGGCGGAAATTTTTTGTGTTGGGTATAAGAACAGTGTAGTTTGTCAACACGGAAGCTAGATGGGTTATATAAGCATAATCCTAAACTAGATTGGGGGCCAGTCTGCCAAAGTGTGGGCCGAAAGCGAGGCCAGTTAGCGAAGGAAGTTAGGCTGGAGGTTGGCCAAGTCAACGAGTTAGGTCAAGTATTGTGAAGTGAAAAGCCGAAAGCTGAACAACGTAAGATGGATCAATCTTACAGGAAGGAACTTACGGACTTTGGGATCTTCGACAAGGATCAACGGACGAAACCGATTCTGCAGTAGAACGAGATTTGAGTGAGTAGACAGAATACTTAGTCTATCGTTATCACATTGAGTTTGGAGTTAAAAGTTTAACGTGAGTAAATTCAGTAGCTTTGTTTACCGAGTTCTTGATCCAGTCTATCCTACGAACGTAATATCTAGTAAAGGAAATGTACGTAGCATAAGTGTAGGCTAATGTATCAAATCGTATGTATCTGTATAATTGCAAGGGCATGCGAATAAATCAATGTTAGAATAAGTACTACCACTGAACCACTGTTTTATTATTATTGATCTGTCACTTAGTATTTGAACCCGGGAAACAAAACAGGGTTGAAAATCCTACCCCTATCAGTATTGCTCACGAACATTATGAACTCCTATTTTGGGTTTCACCAACCTATCAGCAATTAGATAATATACTGTATACATTAACAAAAATATTACAAACAATTTGATTGGCCGACGAGACCCAACAACCAATGTCTAGCACTGGCATTATGTAGGCAAATCTGAATTTCATACCAAAAACACAATGGTATAAATTAACATTAGTATGAGAATGTGATTTTAAGAAATACCATTTATTATTGCTAGTGTTAAATATTGTTTGCTTATATTATAAATTATAATAGCAATCAAGATTTTCTAAAGCCATTGTTTTAATTTAGATTTAAACATAACCAATTGATTTCTTCTTTTGCTTTGTTTGGACTTTGGTCAAATATTTCTGACACAAGGAATTCAACTGATAAAGTGTACGGCTTACTAGGAGTAATAGTGTCTTCATTAGTAAGGTAGAATGTTTTCAATATTTTAAAGGGTATTTTTTCAAGCTGCTCACCTCCTAGATGAAATTCTGGGTATGTCCATGAATTAAATCTAAAAAACATAGAAATTTGTAATGAAAAACATATAAACTATGTTCACAACATCTGGATGAAAAAAGGGAATGCTTTATTTAGCTCATGCAGTTTATATTAAATCTGAATTTTCACCAAAATTCTTATTGGCTCAGATGAACAATCAATGGTGGTGTTTACAAGCAAACCAACCATATGTCAACAAAGTTTATTTTCCGTTTTATTTCATGAAAAAGACATACATAAGGAATATCTCATTCTAATAATAACATTGAAATAATCTATGCATATCATAAAGCTTAACTTTGCTATTGTGACTTTTATCTATCAGCTTTTGGCTGTTAGGTTACTGAAAAGACACACTCAAGCATTTAAACATTTCATGAATTAGAATTACTGTACTTGCATTTCAACACAAATTTTGGGTTTTTAAAAAATACACCACTTTATATTATGTTGGTAAAAAATCGGTCACAACAATTAAATAAGGAATAGCTTGAAAGTTAATATACCTCATTCTGGCCTTTGATAAGCCTATTTCAATTATGGGTAAAATAAATTTTACAAGAAGCCTTGGGCATAAAAAAAAATTATGTTCAACAGCAACTATGAATACGATTACAAATTTTATAAAATTTATATGGATGTAAATTTATATATAAAATTTACATTAAAAAAAGCAACCTAAACAAAACACTGGCCTCAAGTAAATATTTGGCACAAAATTAGCATGTCTCATATATTACTAATATTACAAAATAAAAGTAAAAAATACCAACGACGCAAAATTTAGTGTTTGTAAATAATTTCTGTACGTATTCCATTCAATATGAATTGTTTAATTTATAAGCTACCCACATCCCCAGTGATAGTAAATTACTACGGTATTTTTTTAAACTATTTTGTGTTTGTATTTAATTTCTGTAGATAAACATTTTAATATCAATTGTTTAATACATAGGCTAACCATTCTATTGATAGCAAATTACTAAAGCTAATTAAATTAATTAAAACTACTTTTGATTGGAAATACTGTGTGTACATAAACATGATAACATTCATTATTAAATCCATAAGCAACCTGCATTAAGCCGCGTTTACACCGGAGTTTACAACACGTGTTGTCAATAAATGTTAAAAACAATCTAGAGAACGCTAGTCTTTGGTTGTCAACATTTCGATTTTTTTTGTTTACAACTATTGTTTTAGTACCTCTGCGGTATTTAAAACACTTCCCCGATCCCCCGCCGCTCGTACCAGCACTACCACCACAATGTATTTGCTTTGTGAACCTCCGCGCCTTGCCCCGCCGCGCCATCGCCACCGAGTCTAGTGATTTGGGCCGGGCATATGCCCAGTGGGCTGGTCGTTTAAAAATGGGCATTTGCCCAAAGCGATTTTAAGCGCCCAAAAACTGGGCGTTTATAAAAAAATTAGTTTAAGGCAGTTTTAACTATTATATTTCATGTTTTAATTATTATAGTTCATGTTTTTAATCTTTAATTGCAATCAGTGCTTAGTTGTGTTTTTAAAATTAAAATTTTAAGGGAGAGGGCCATTATCAAGAGATAAGTTGACAAACAACTTAAACCATTAAAATAAACCCCTAAAACTTTTTATTGCAAAATTGTTATATAATATCTAATTTACTAACTGCTACTTAACTAACTGCTGGTTTCTACTCTGGAAGTCATAAATGTGTGCATAAAGTAAATTTATAATGAATCAATGAACAATTGAATTTATAGTTAAGTGTTAAAGTTTTGTTAATAAAAAAGTGCTTTTTAACAGCTTTGTATTTCAATAACATGAAAAGGCACTTATAAAATAATTATTTTCATTTTGCTTTTATATGGTCCAACACTGGTTTAAAAAATATATATATATAATTATGTTTGTTATACAATCATTCATGTTTTTACTTAGACCTACCAATTTTTACCAAAAAACAACCAAACCAACTAACTTTTTACTTGAGGTAGGAAGTTCCTCTATAGTCAAGAATTAAATTTGTAGTTAAATATGAAAAACATGGATGATTGTGGAGGCATTGGCCAACCACTTCTGGGAGAAAAGCCATAAGTAATTAGTTTAAGGAATTGAGTATGAAGACCTCAAGTATTGATTATGCCCATAATGATTTAAGACTGATTCCTCTTGTGTATTATACATATGTATAATTCTATATATACATTAGCCAGATATTGTTAATAAAAACAAACCTATAAAGCTTATTTTCAGTCTAAATTATTTCCCCTTGTTGACAAGTGAGAGTCAACACTTATTACCAATAAAATAACATATTATACAAGTAATTAATTATTTTAATGTAGGCTTTTATGTAAATATGTATAATAAGAGGTTTAAAAAGTTATTTAGAAGAGTGGTCTTCAAATTAATTTCCATTAATTAGGTTTATTAGCCTTTAACTGGATAAACGCCCGGGCGCTTACGGATTTTGGGCGTTTATTTGGGCATGTGCCCTGGGCATTTGCCCCGACATTTAAACGCCCAGGCGTTTTACATCACTAACCGAGTCTGCTCGGTTGTAGCCGCTAATCTTGTCGCTTGTGCCAGTTATCATTATTACTTTCTCACTATACTAGGCTACAGTATAGAGAAAGTATAGTGATCGCAAAAAAATCGATGTTGAGATTTTTGTGGAAATATCCGTTTTGGGACCCCTGAGTCCAAAAAAGTGGTTTTTACAAAATGTCTGTCTGTATGTCTGAATATAAGTCTGTATGTATACAAATTCATTATTCATATTCATTATATATGTATACAAGCTAGAGAGAAAACTATTCGATCAATTTCGAACAAATTTGCTCCAAACATGTCAATTTCGGCCTCTATAGATGTATGAAATAACGTTTTGAAAATTTTGAAAATCAACCCCTTCTTTGGCAAAAAAACCCCCCCAAAAAACAGTTACTAATTTTGTATAAAAAACGGCTCTACCTATTTTGATCAAATTTGGCTTTTTTTTAGCCCGTAATGTACCCTACCATATGCAAAATCTGCATCTTTCTAAAAATTCTCGTTTAGCTAATAATAATAACTCATTTTTGGGTTTTTTTGGCCAAAAAGGAGTTGTTTCTCAAAAAATTTCAAAACCTTTTTTCGTTTATATATACAGACCTAATTGACATGTTTGGTGCAAATATGTTCGAAATCGATTGAATAGTTTTCTATCTAGCCAATAATAGCAATATTTATTAGTTACTCTCCTACCTTTATTTGTATCCCCTTTCCTAATTTAATACAATTATGAAGTCACAGTGATTCTGTTTAATAATTTAAATACGTTTGTGAGTAAGTATGGGCCAGTTTCTGGTACCATTTAATGTGTTTTGTGTTTATTGTAATTCGTAAAATGGAAAACGTTCTAAGTGAAATGGAGTTATGTAGCGATGGGGGGAACAGTGTCACCGCCGGCTCGTTCCTAGCGCTATTCCGCCACCTGAGTCAGCGATCCATATTATTCATATCTATGGGTGAGGATCAAGCATTTGTACCGGGAACATCATGCTTTATGGAATCAGTCTATCGCTGATTATAAGGACAAGAATTTGAAAAATTATGC
>JAGFPH010022374.1:572-12647 GCA_018207615.1 Philaenus spumarius | reverse complement strand
TAGCATCGATCAACGACCCTGATTTACCGAAAGTGATATTAAAGACACTATATAAAAGTGAAATTAAACAGTGATAGACAGTTTGATATTATCAGAAATAATATTTTGTTTTGAACCGATTAATTATATTGAGAGGAATAATAAAAGTTGAGTTAAAAGAAGTATCGAATATTGTTAATTGTATAATAGAACTCACTCCAAAAGAGTGTATCTGGGACGAAGGATATAGTTGAAGCAATTTAGGTATACCTTCGTACTGTAAGCGAAAGTAACGTTACACATGGTTGATCAACACAAACAATAATAATAATTTACACTAATGAAAGTAATAAAACTAATATAATTGCACATCCTCGCTGGTGATCGATAAATTTTGAGTTTGACATGTATGGTTTTGGTTCGCCTTTCTGTTATGAGAAGAAGCATCATTGCTGGTGATCAATAAATTTTGAGTTTGACATATGTATGGTTTTGGTTGGTCTTCATATTATATGAAGAGAAGCATCCTTGCTGGTGATCGATAAATTTTGAGTTTGACATGTATGGTTTTGGTTCGTCTTTATATTATGCGGAGAAGCATCCTGGCTGGTGGTCAATACATTTTCCTCTGATGAAAAATCTTGTAATAGTACATCTCCATTATTTCAGATAAACTTTAAATACATATAAAGCAAACCTAATTCCTAATTCAAAACCTATAATAATAATAAAATTGCAAGACAAATTTAAATTCCCAAACGAAACAGCCGATAACATATTGAAATACAAAGAATGGAACCATACAGAGCGATCTTGCGAATAATAACGGAACTAACACGCACGAATTCAACAGATGTTTCAGAAGCCATACGAAACGAAAGAAACCAATAATATTTTTTGTTAACGAATATAAACTAATAACTTAACGACATTTATATAAAGAGCATAAAATTCTGCAACTAAAAATACCAAATAGGCCAAATATAAGACATTCCACAATTTAAAATAAATTAATAACACATTCACCACGGCAATTTACACTGTAACAGCTGACGAATTTAATATAACAAAATCCGTGACTACATTAACATTGTACTTAAATTAATACACACACAAATTAAAAAATAAGTGGAAACAATTTCTAGATATCCTATACTCTAATACGAGCAATGTCTGTTTGTTTGTTTGTGTGTTTGTACGAGCAATCTCGAGATCCAGCGGAAGGATTTTGCTGAAACTTTGGGATTAGAGGCTTTTGGGACTAAAAAATCGATTGGTGAAAACCACTACCTCAGGAAAACTCGTATTTTTCTGAAAAACTTATTTGAAAATTGAAAATTTTTAACATTGGGGTTATGTAATTTAAAATCAATAGGATACATATGACAAACATCAGCTGTTTCCTATAATGTTTCCATCAGCTGTCTCCTATAAATTTTTTTTTTTTTTTTTTTTTTGTCTTAAAGGTTATAATTGTTTTAAGCTTGAAATCAGCTGACCCGTGCTAATATTTCGCAAGTTATGAGTAGGCCTACAAAAAAGTACTTACCTGATTTGTATTTACATACATTTTCCTATAAAAAAAAACACAATTAACAAAAATACCGAGTAATGCTCGGTCGCCCAGGTACTTTATGTATAATAATAAAACCCATTTTTAAATCAAATCAAAATTTATTCCATAAAATAACAAATGACCAAGACTCGACTGACGGCAGACGGCCAAACTACAAGGAGAAGAAGAAACGAGTAAAAAAACGACCAATCGGAAAGCAGAATTTGCAACAAAGCCTAAATTAAAAACATCTGTAAAAAAAGGACTTCTGAGAAGAAGCGATACCAGTAAGGTTAAACAAATTTTCTAAGGCTTGACGATAAGAAGAAACCTAAAGAAAAAGCGAAGAGAATAGATCTTTTGAAGTGTTTTAAAACAACTAGCAAGACATCATCTACAGTAGTGAGAGAATAATAATTATAAACAAATCCAAAAGAGTTCAGTAGCTTTTTTGTAGAGAAAGGTTCAAAGAATTTATATGTGCCAGTAAAAAAATGGTTGATGTAAAATTTACAAAGTTATTAGCTCAAGAAATAAAAATGTTTAGTAACGAAAGGAAAAAATTCAACTTTAGGTCTACATAAAAAGTAGTAAACATATTTTGTATTTTTTTTGTAAATAATGTAAAAATTTTGTAATTTAGTCCTGAATAGAACTGTATAAAAATATTTATCAATTTCAAATTTCTTATTTTGAAAACACCAGTTCAAAGACTCCCAACAAAACTAGGCCTAGTATGAATGAATAGTAATTTAGGAATATATTCCTTGCCCAAATATGAAATATTATTATAAAAAAGTGTAGAGAATAAATCAAAGAATTGAACTCTATACTTGTAAATTAGTATTTCATAAAAGAATTTGACTTAGTTTTTTTTAATCACAAATTTAGATCAAACGAATTGAACTTCTCACGGAAGCATCAAATACGACGTTCTGTGTGAAAAAAAGTTGGAAATGCTACTTCGGGAGCGTGAGAAAGTTGAGTTTTGAATTTCCCATTTGTCAGTATTTATCAGAACTGTACGAACAAAACTGTTAGATTAAAATTTAGTTTGCTTTACACCAAACGAAGGATGGAACTTTGGTCTATAAATAGATATAAAAAAGTCTATTGAAATAATTCGAATTGTAAGAGATATTTCGATGTGCTATTTTATTGGTTGAAATCTGTCCAATTGCAAAGGTTTACAGACAATTCCATATCTTTCGAACTATGTAAGTGACTTTTGATTGGATGGCAATTGTTTTAGAAAGTTAAAATCTTGACGACTCCAAAGGTATTATTATCAATATTATTATTATCTATATTATTGTCAAAATATCCCGGTCGAGCACCATTGATCTTTAAGCCCGGTTTGCATGTAAATGTTTCTTCTTTAGAGAAATATTATACTCAATTTTTATTTATATTTCTGCATGATTACACCAACAGGAGGTGAGGGGGCTAAATCTAATTTTCCTTTTACAAATTTAATAACGTTATTACGTAATTTTTACAAGGTGAAATTCAGAAGTGGTTTTGCAAAATAATAAAAGACACATCAATTTCAAATCATGTATTTCAAGTTTATTATACATTATACAGTTTAAACAATTACATCCATCCATGTTGAGTTTGAAAACACTTTTCTTTAAAACACACTACACTACACTACCATAGGCTACTATGTTTAAAACTTTAAAAACAAAAGTACAGTGAAAAAGTGGCGATTGTGAAACGCAAACAACAATAAGACTGAACTGAACGAAAGACAAAACAGACAACTGTGATTTCTCGCCTTTCTCGGTGTTAGCCGAAGGAACGAAGTTTATTGATTTGAGCCGAAAGAAGCCGAGGATTCACGAATCAGCGGCTGCATCTCTCTCTCTCTCTCTCTCACACAACACAAGTCACAAACACGTCAGTGTACAGACGTACATTTAGTTTGAGTCAAACGAATAAAGCCTCGGCTACGATACGAGCGGCGGGCGGTGGGCGGCGAGCGCTACTAGCAAAATTCCTGAGCGGCGGACGTGGCTATGATACAAGCGGCAATATTCCCACAGTCAACGAGATGACGTCACATGAGGAACTAGTGCTGATGAAAATACTTAGTGAGAGACCAGTATTTATAGGAAAATCACAATATAATACTACTATATCTTTATATATCTATATTTTTTGGTGGTTTGTTTACATTTTCATTAAAATAGTCACAAACAGTAAAAATAGGTAGTAAAAATATTGTTAAGTGAAGTTTCAATAACAACTGTAACCATAAGTGTTAACAAAATAAGCATACCTAGTTAAGAGTTTTATTAAAAAAAACTAAAAAATCATCTTTTTTGACAAGTTTTGATAATGGTGCTGGACTTCTCACATTTGTTGATAATTTATGACAAACATTCTACTAATAACAGCAGAAAGTTATTTCACTGTAGTTTATGTAATTTAGATATTATTTTGTTTAGTATAAAAATGTTTAACACGCAACTTTTATATCGTCCTACATATAGGACACTATGACTAATGGAAAAACACATAACTTATTATTAATTATAATGCCAATGAAATCACTTGAACAGTTGTAATTAATTAAAAAAAAACTATTCAATTGCACTATGGTGCTTACACTTACATTATTCTGACATGTGTATATATCGGTATTGAAATTATCCGTACATATGTTTTATATAGAGATTTTGTTATCATTGACTGATTTATTATTATTTTCTTGTGAAAATTAACTAAACTATTATTTTTTTACTAATACACAATGCTACTTTACACTTCATGACACAAGACAGAACATGAGTCTAAAGTCTAAACTACCTCTAACCATCAGTCACAATGCCCTATATATATACGACGATACTTTAATACAATTTATATAATACATATTACATTTTGTATGATTTCTAAACTAAATGGTTGTAAAAAACTCTAAACTCTTTCTATTGTGTAAAAGAATATTTAGGTTAGATGTAGTAGATAATAGTTCAGATATAAAATTGTGAAATTGACAGGATTTAAAACGTTTAATATTATAAAAAACTGTAATTTGGCATAACACGTGTTTTGTTATTATTCTTGTTGTTAATATTTCATCATGTTAAAACTTTAGTTTGGTATCTTAAGAATGCAACCACATGACTGTAACCATGGATATTTAATAAGATATTTATATAAAAAATTTTATTTGTATCGTCCTTGATATAGGAGCAGGTGACTGAAAGGGTTAAGGGAAATATTATTAATTATTCTATAATTTCTTATTATTTATTAGAAAATTATTACCGTACTTAACTAATTAATTAAATAATTTTGAGCCGTACAATTCGTTGAACTGTTTGATTGTTTTGTAAAATAAATACACTTAATTAATAAACACTTTTAATTGAATTTACTCTTGTACAATAAAATGTATATTGCAAGAGTACATAAGAGCACTATATTGAGCCAGGTAAGCCTATTTAAATTTAGAGAAAATTATACGTATTTACCCCTGATAAGTTTATGGAAGCACCAACTTCTTCCCATAACTTTCTGATTAACGTGGAGTTTTTAAAATCATTGTGGCGATCATTCCACAAAAACGGCCTCTATTGCACCTCACTGATAAGAATTTCACTATTACCATCGTTAAGTTTTTTCTTTTAGGCCTTTAATTGCAATAAAATAACCAGTCGCACTAACGTGAGAAGCGTCGTCCGCATCCTGCATCTCAGCATTGAAGAAACAACACAGTGTTGTTTCTTCAATGATCTCAGACATCTTGAGGTAGACTGAACAATGAACAGGCGAGGTGAGTGCGATAGCAAACACCCTCATCTCCTTATCTCTTCCAGCGATAACAAACAATAATTTTACGAGACTGGGATCTTGTTATCCCTTCACAGATCTCCAGTCAGTTTACGGCATCACTTGTTCAAAATCACAATATAGGACTACTATATCTTTAACCGTAGACTTTTTGTCCAGAAATTCTTGAAATTTGGATTTTAACATAAATTCAGGTGTAACCCGGGGAGGGAGTAATTTTAAAATATATGCTTCCTGTGAAAATAACAATGGTAAGTAGTCCCATTACAGAAAGTTTGAATCCATTGGTGTTGTTTATTCCATAATTCATGGTGTTTAAAGAATAAATAAATCCTTGAACCGAATACAAAATTCCGAAAGTATACTCGCAAAAATTAGCATCTTTTTTGTTTACCGTCGGATTTTCTTGAAATTTTGTATATAAGTGGTCGTTAGTAAGCCATGAACTTGTACGTATCAAAAATACTTAATTTTGCCTTTTTAACCAATGTCATATGTTTGTTGAAAGTAAAGAAACCCATGAGCGTCGGGCGGCAGTCGAAAAATTATCTAACTGATTTGATCCTGAGCGGCGAGCGTTAGCCAACGCACATCCGCCGCTTGTATCGTAGCCACCCAACCATGTTTAACAAGAAAACTCCATCAGCTAGATAATTTTCATGCGCCGCTTGCACCTGCTACTGCCGCCCGCCGCCCACCGCTCACCGCTCGTATCGTAGCCGAGGCTTAACTTGGCATTAGCTCATTCATGGCTACATCTATGTCAGACGCTCATACGCATTCTGTTGTAAAACTTGAATGAAGTTTTAGTTTTGTTCTAGAACACAGTACTGTAATATTATTTCCCAAATTCCAGTTTTTTTTGCCGTTTTGCCGCTCCTAAAAATTTGCCGCTATGGGCACCGGCCCACTTTGCCCCGTGCTAAATCCGGCCCTGTATACAATACAAAACTAAGAATACCTAGCCTACTGATTAAAATGTGTTTTTTTTAAATATATCATTTTCTAAAATGTTAAAGATTAGGCTATTAAGTCTAACTTAGTTTATCCTTCTACTTAACATTAATAATTAATAAACAATTAATTTGTTCAGTGATATTGATTGTGTACTAATACAATTTTTTAATGGCTATTTGACACTTTCTGGATGCTTTTATAACTGAATAAGACTGACTTGCATAAGCATAATATGTAGGCTATTATAAAGTAGAATGATTGCTGAAAAAATATTTTAATAGGTACAGCAATGTATTTATTTAAACAGTACAGTAACTATTCCTGTAATAAGTTATGGTTTAATGTTTTGTTAAATCTGATACAGATCATGGGAATGGGTAGGCCCAGGTGTTATCTAACATTTTGTAACAGTGTCAAAACTAAATAAGTAGGCCTAGGCAAAGGCGGATCCAGAACTTCGCCACGGGGGGGGGGGGGGGGCTTCCGGGATTCCCGGAAAAAATTGGGATTTTGTTGTAGTCTAAAACGTACTTTGAGACAATCTTATCTTAAAATGTTTACTCATAAAGACCAACATATATTTAATTGAAGGACTAAGTTTCTTTATTTTTACATAAACTTATAAGGATTATGATGATGTTTTGGAGATTTATCTTCATATACAATAATCAAAACGCCTATATAATGAACTGTACATTTTAATAATGCATCATTTTACATATATATTTTTAAGTTCTTATCAAAAATTGATTGTTTTATTAGCAATTTTTGGCAAGCTTTTTATGCACGAAAAAACATAAGACTTTTGGAAGGAGGAAAGTGATTGGAAGGATGACAATAAACAAACCATAGTTACAACGTTACAAAACAATTTTATTTACTAAATTTAAGTTGTTTTTAGCTATATACGCTTTATAGTACCAAGTCAAGTCGTCTTGGCTTCTTTGCAAACTTGTTTATAACCTCGTTGACACCAACATTAATGTCTCTGTACTACGATGGTAAGAGTGTACTTGTAGGTAGAACCCCAAAGTCACTAAACACAAAGTGCAGTGTCGAGAGGTAGCATTCAAGAAACTGCTAAAAAACAACGTCTCCATTATAGCGAAGTATATTCCTCTGAAGATTCTGAGAGTGAAAATGAACAGCAACGAGCTGCAGAACAGGTTAGTGTATGTTTCACTTATTTGTTTAATTCGAGCATATTTTTTAAATAACTTTAAACGTTTCAATAACAAAGTTTATATATGCATTATTTGAAAATAAAAATAAAATGTTTGCTCAACACTTGTTTAAAGTTTTAAACACGGTTATTATTGTTTATTTCAAATGTTCCAGGTATTTCCTGAACTCGAGAACCAAACAGATGCAAACATGATCAATTTTAAGGATCCGTAACCCGGAGATTGGCTCCTTGTAAAGTTTATGGGGAAAAGGGGTTTAAAACACTTCATTGGCCAAGTTAATAATGTTTCAGTTGAAGGGCTTCAAGTGCATTTTGCCAAAAACATTGACCCTCAAAACTTTAAGTTGCCAGAAAATGTGGACAGCAGTGTAATTGACTACGACCAAGTTGTCAGAAAACTTCCTCATCTGAAGTTCTATTACCGAAACGACAGACTTGTTTCTTTTGCATTCAGTAATATTAACCTAAGCCATTTGAACTTGTGTTAGTTTTCTTACAGTAGGTTGTTAAGTTACTTATTAATTTTTACTTTCTAACTATACTATAGTATAGAGAAAGTATAGTGATCGCAAAAAAAAATCGATGTTGAGATTTTTGTGGAAATATCCGTTTTGGGACCCCCTGAGTCCAAAAAAATGATTTGTACAAAATGTCTGTCTGTATGTCTGTAGGTATGTATGTCTGTATGCATACAAAGCTAGAGCGAAAACTATTCGATCGATTTCAAACAAATTTGCACCAGACATGTCAAGTAGGCCTGTATAGATGCACGAAAAACGGTTTTGAAAATTTTTGAAAAACTACCCCTTTTTGGCAAAAAATTCCCCAAAAAATCAGTTATTATTTTTTTTATAAAGAAACGGCTCTAACGATTTTGATAAAATTTGGTGTATTTCTAGCCTTTAATGTACTCTACCATATGCAAAAAAACCGCATCTTTCTAAAAATTCTCGTTTATCTAATAATAATAACTGATTTTTGGGGGTTTTTGGCCATAAAGGGGATTGTTTTTCAAAACCTTTTTTCGTGAATCTATAAAGGCCTATTGACTTGTTTGGTGCAAATTTGTTCGAAATCGATCGAATAGTTTTCTCTCTAGATAATAATAATAATAGTATTTATTAGTTAATCTCCTACTTAAATAACAATCACCTCTCCTACCCCACCCTACAAGTCACAGTGAATCTGTTTAATAGGGTAAATCCGGGAGAGATGCCACACTTTTTCAAATTTTAAAATACCATTTTCCGTGGTGCACAAACACTAAACTAAATATTTTTATATTAAACCATAGCACTTATTTAACTTATTTGTAGGGCTTTTGTGATAATAAAAACACTTTTTACGAGAGAAAAAAATTTATTTTTGAAACCTTACACTGTGGCGTTTCTCCCGGTACTGTTGGGTGTTATGCCACACCCGCGGGATGTAACGTGCTGCCACCTTGCAAGCCGTTTACAAACAATTTATTAATAGAAAACAAAAAAAAATGAAAAATAAAAATTTAATTTTGACAAAAATATTTCTAAGTTATTTTTAAAATAAAAAAAAAAATACCTTTACTGTGTAACAATTATTTATTGTTTCCTATCTTCAATCCATTTACTTATTTATTTAATTAATTTATCATTCTAAAATATTACAACACCTTAATCCCAATGAAAACAAACAAACGTAACCCCAAAATTGAAGTTAGGTTATGTTTTGATCATATCTGTTACTCAACAGTTGATCATTGAAATATCTGTTACACATAAACTTGTTTCATCTGTGACCACAGTTCTCTGATTACCAATGGACACGTCCAGAACCATAGCCGCCATGTTGATCACATGGTAACTTTGGCTCCAAACCGCCCCGTTCACCAAATACTGCCGCCATTTTGTTTCACACACAAAGAAAAACTAAAAACTGAATTTATAATAAACAAGGTTCGTTACCATAAAGTACTTCTGGAAAGGATAAAAACTCAAATTAAGAAATCATAGTAGTTGGCATTAATACTTTACTGTATCATTTTAAATTGCAAAAACACACAAATAGATAATTAAATCAAATTGGCAAATCATCATCTCAATTATCGCAATCAGACACTCAAACACACACATTCATTATTAATAATTTCATCTTAAACATACAACAACTTATATTGATAAAATATTCAAATGCAGACTTGGTTAAATTAAATTTACTACTTACGATTCTTTGTTTTATAGTGCACTTAAAAAAAAATATGAATTTATAAAAGAGAAAACTTACAACACAATTTGATTCAATTTTAAATAGAAAACCCCATAATACTTTTATTCGTCGCACTCTATCCACGTTGATTTTAGTTCACTTAGCCATTCGTTGCACAGTTTTTATGTAAAAATGCGTAAAGGACGCCACGCCATTATTCATACTTCCAAAGTTATTACTTTTGAGGCAAATTACGAATAAATTTCACATTTTCGTTATCGTACGATGTACGGCACTGTCTTTACTCCTCTTTAAACATATTTAAACGGTAGTTACACTTTAACTACCGCAAATAAGCACTTGTTAAAACATTTCGCAGGACTAACTGCAAACAGTTCTGCTCTGTACTAGATCACTCAGGCAAGTGGGAACAAAGGTTCCTTCTTCTTCGCGTCCTTTTATTAAGATCACGTCATGTCACGTGATACAAACCAGGAGACCAATGGGAAGTTGTTCTCCAGGGGACCGTAAATATGCCTCCCTACAACGACTTTTGAATGTTGCCAACATCTCAGACAAAAATTCTGTCTCTATCATAGATGAATCACCCAGGCTTCCAACATTATCTATCAAGTTTAGTTCTTACGATGTCTGAAATAATCTTTCAATATTCATTCATCACTGTCTAAAAACTTAGTGGACCAAAGCTTCAAACTCTCCAATACCTTTTAAATGTTTTTTCATATTTTGACACATCATGAAACATAATTTAAATATTTAAACAAAACTGAAATTAAATATGAAGTTAATATTATGTAAGATTTATTCTGAATTATTAATTAATGTCTGCATTTCCCTTTGAATTTCTATGTTCATTAATATTATGAAATAACTAAATCTTTTAAATTAGGCTAATGTCCAAAATTTACCTTATGACCCTTTTTACGTTATACTACTATTTTGATGTTTAAAAACCCTGAAACTCACATGTATTACAAAGACCCCCTCTGATTATGGTTCAAATTGCAAAATTTTAATCATAATCAACCAAAAAAGAAATATATGTGAGTTGAAGCACCATAGAAATTCATAGTCACCTCACAAAAATACCTCGTCTGCAATTGAATTTACAAAAACATTTAAATTACTCATCTCACACAACCATACATACGTACCATAACAACACTTTAAACTTATTTGCCATTACAAGTCAAAATACATTATTCATAAATATATACAATACAAAATTTTACAGAGTCCAAATTTCACCTGAAAAGAAAATTTTTTATATACAATATGCAACATCTTATCAATGTATTGTAAGTCGAGACAATCCAAGTTCACAATCATATTTATCATCAGCATAAATCTTTATCATAGCTTTCATCTTTAAAAACAATAAAATCAACATTTCATTATTGCATCATAAGTTTGCTTTACATTCATAAATTATTTTTATGAAATACAACAATTGTATCCGCTCTGAGATAACAATTTAAATCCATTACATTACTTCTTCCACATTAAAACTTCCAAATTCAAATTCAAACTGAATCAACTCATTAATTTGCTTTACATTCATAACTCATTTATGAAATACAACAATTGTATCCGCACTGAGATAACAATTTACATCAATTACTTTACTTTTATGAACTCATTAACCACTTCAACTTTACTTTACATTACATTACTTCACTTTACTTTGCAAAAATTTACTTTATTATGCAAGAATTTACTTTACTTTGCAAGAATTTACTTTATTTTACATAACTTTACTTTACCTTCTCTCTTCGACTCTTTATCAATTATTATACAAATTTACAACATATGTCACCAAAAATAGTCATTATTAAAATATATCTTAAATCTAACATGTCATCCATACATCATTCATTCTATTGTATATCTTGCCAACTTTTTTTTTTTTTTTATATAACCCCCTCAAAAACTTGGTTACTCTATTTTAAAATATTAAATCATTCAAATGAAACAAAAATTTATTAACTATGAAATTTATCTTCTCTTTCTTGAATGTGTAAGATGTTGGAAGATATGGGATAAGATAAGACCCTTTAAAAAATCAGAAAGGAAAGACGGATATGAAAAGCATGTGTGCGGGATTAGACAACCCTTCTCCTGTCAATGGATCATGGAGAGGGAAAATATGGAGAGATAAGGAAATATGCAAACTTCTTGCATATTTTGAGTCCGAAATGTTCCAGTGAGATGTGCAAGAAAATAGAAAAGATTAAGAAAGAGAGGACGCAACGAAGACTAAGCGAGATTGATCAATTTTGGTAGACGTGTACAACAAAGAGAGACATTCTGTACCTCTAAAAACACCTACACTATTGATCAACCTCTCAATAAGAAGGTTTTCACGGTTTACCCACAACCTATGAAATTTAAG
>JAGFPH010022373.1:0-12648 GCA_018207615.1 Philaenus spumarius | reverse complement strand
GGGGGGGGGGGGGGTCATCTCCCTGGCCTTGAGGGGAGAGTGAGATGACAAACAACGATCGCATAACTTACAAAATTATCAACTGTAGCCTACACTCCAAACAACTTACCTTCCGTAAAACAGCAAAAATATGCACTTCGTACTAACGTGTTTCGGACGCCGTTTTTCAACCTAAAAAGTTGTGAAACATCTTAAATTGTTCTTAAAGGCTTTGTGCTTTTCACTTATATCTCATAATTGAAAGAAATCGTCGGAAACTCCTTTTAATCAACAGTTTAAATGAGTAAAAATCGATTAGTTTTAATGCATTTTTTGGGAGTTTTAAGCAATAATTTCCATATTTTAAGCTAACACGTAAAAAATATAAAGCCTTCTTTATAACTTAAAGTAGTTTCCCAGATTATTAATTTATAAATAGAATCCGAAACATGGTATTACGAATGCATGTTTCAACGATTTTGCGGCTTAAGTCAGGCCTTTTGCATTGAAATCATTGCACTCGGGAGTTTTCTTCAAGGTAAAGAAGAGCCTTAAATACTAAACCGTTTAATGACTTTTTTTACCGCGTAAAAGCGAAATCACGTAAAGCGGGACCGCGATAACAAGGACTGTCTGTATTTTATGTATAGAATTATAAGATTTATAGGTATTAATACATGTTTTAAAATGTTCTATATGTCACGAACATAACCTTCCTTTTCTCATAAGATTTCGTTTTCGCTATTTGCGGTTTTGTTATTCGAAGCAATTTTTCGGAAACTATCCGAGTTTTTTATTCGTTTGATATCATTTTCTGATTTGAGGACCACTAAAAATGAATTCTTTGATTTATCTACACTCTACAAGAAATTTGAAATTGATAAATATATTGATACAGTTCTTTTTAGAACTAAATTACAAAACTTTTGTACGTTTTGAAAAAAAAATACAAAAATGTTTACTACTTTTTATATAGGTCTAAAGTTGAACCTTTCCTTTCAATACTGAACATTTTTTGTTTCTTGGGCTAGTAACTTTGTAAAATTTACGTCTATCACTTTTTTACTGACATATATGAATTCTTTGAACCTTTCTCTACAAAAAAGCTACGGACCACTTTCGAATTGGTATATATAATTAGTATATTTGGCGAATTTTTGAAAATATGCTTTCAAACGCCCTGTAATATATGTAAACGTTCTTGAACGTATGCCCTATAATAAAACACAAATCTCAATAATAGACGACAAAAATTGGATAGGCAACAACCTAAAACGGCTAAAACACAACTTACCTTTAAGCGGGTCCTTAAATTGGAGGCAGAAATTGCCTTGATTGTTTTAAATTTTGGTAAACACAATAGGCATTTAAATGTTAAACTATTGTCCTCCCATGTTATTTGTTCATAAAAGTATGAAATGCAAATGACACGCCACAAAAAAGTCATAATAAAATTAAAAAGTAAAAAATTAAAATACTGCTACACTATACCTAACTCACTATTAAGAATCACTAACTCACTAAATAAAATCTAAACTGTCAATCACTATAACAGAACAAAACAATTAAACAACTTCTACAAAATTAACAAAACTATCCAACTGTAATAATGGCATGCGTATACCCAAGGGCTAATTGAATGACACTGATGGGTGTGTTGACAGCGTTGTTTTATTTGTGTACGTTACCGTTAGCTAATAGCCCAGGTACCTTATACAGGTATAAGGTATCTGGGCTAATAGCTAGTTCTATCTTTCTTTAGACACCCCACCCCTTCCGGCCAGCCAATAAGCAATAAATAACCCAAACTAAGGAATATTGAATGTTGTCACGTCAGGCCCACCCACCCGGCCGGCATTTCCATTGTGACAAATCTTTGTTCCGAGCATCCGCCAAATTAACTGACGTTAGTTTTAATCGTTAACCAATATTTTAACGATTAAGAGTTAAAAGTTAATCAGTTTTAAAACTAACGATTAAGTTAAAAGTTACCCATATTTTTAACGATTAATTTTAATCGTTAATTTTTTTAATCGTTAATCCCAAGTCTACATATGACTACAGTGGATACATTGCTGTTAAACGCTTGTTCAGTGTACCATCTTGTTTTCTGTTTCTTCTTCTTCTTGTTGTTCATTTTATTTATTTCGGTCAAAATCTGAATAGAAAAATATATGTGTTAGTACTATGTGCTATTTAGAAGTTGTGAAAACAAATTTTAATACAAACATTCTATAACACCTATTCTACTTTATATCCCTTTAATTCAATTTCTTAAACGTAAGCATAGTAATTCAGTAAGTGCTTTATTTAGGTTAAACATTTTACAATGCAATAGACAAAAGTCAAAATAAGTGTATATAAAATTACAAATGTGTATTAAAAATACAAATTCTTACATTTTTAGACATGTTATTTTTTTAAACCAAAGAGTAAAAGACCACCTCCTTGAACCAGTTAAAATAAGTGCTTTGAATCTGCTTTCAGACACAGAGACCAATCTAGAATCTTCAGGGAGCCTATTAAAAGAAGCAACAACAATAATATTATAATTATGTTTATAGCTGCTTTGGGTTTTACCAAGTATAACAAAAGCCCCATCAATCAGACATTTATTTCTGGTATAATGTCCATTATAGCTATATCTTAATTTAATATACTCTTCCAAGTGTTCTTTAATACATCAATGAGTGAAGGATAAATATACTAGGCCTATATAGAGTTTAAATATTAAATTTTATAAAAATTGGTCTACAAGACTCGTGGTCTGGGACTACTTCGATAGCTCTAATTATCTTTTTCTATCACAAGAACACCTGTTTGGAACCTGGTGAATCACTACCACAAGGTTATTCCATAAAGTGGGTGCGAAGTAGGAAGAGAAACAAAATGTGCATTTGTACTTACTACTTAATTACAACTTTTTTTAGTAAAAATGTAGATGGTGGAAACGTCAGCCGTACAATTTGTTAACTGAAACAGCACACAGTGATAATGCTAACAGCTGATTTTACTTTGAGAATACAAAACAAAGATACTAACCTTAGTTGAGCCTTTCATTTCCTTTTGAGTACAATAACTTTGTTCTTTCTGTTTCCAACTTTCCAACAGAATGGTGGGCAGCGTAGCTTCACTGTTAACAGAAAATTATAAATAAAATTGATGCGAGAATGATTAAAATTTTGTAAGATCAGATTCACAACATTCATAAATTCGGTACATCATAAAAGTGTTGCTTACAAAATTTATACAATTAAGATACTTTGTTTGGAAAATTAGTTTTAGGATTAGCTTATAGATTAGCCAAGTACTATTTACGTTTATTTTATCCTGTTTAGCTTAAATAGAATAGAATGTAAAAAGAAATATTTTGCTGTCGTTAAAAGACTATCGCTGCAACTGACATAGTCAGTAATAACATTGTATTTGGATAACCTAATAGAACTCCGATCCAATGCAATATTTTGTTCCACTGGAAATTCGAGTTTTTTGGCGCTATCTATTGGGGAAACGAATGAAGCTGTTTGAAACACCAATGCTACCAATGCTTTCTCCCTAGCGCTACCTCGCGGCGGGATCATGTACTATTTTCGCGACAACTTTTTTTCCGGCACACAGTCCCCGTATGGATTCAAGATCTATTTATTATTCATGATCTATGGTAATAATTACAAAAATTCTTCCCACATAGACCAAAAAAACCAAGTCATTCATGTCTGCATCCATAAACTCCCGGACACTATAGAATGACTTGTCTTTCAACCACTTTTCTACAACACGATTAAAATATCTCACAGAGACCAATCTAGCATCTTCAGGAAGCCTACTGAAAGAAGAAAGAAGCAACACAATATTTTTATAGCTGGTTTGGGTTTTACCAAGTCTAACAAAAACCCCATCAACACATTTAAACAATACAGAGTGGGCCGTAAGTCAATTGTCAAAAATGAAAATACAAATACCTACTTTTTTTGTATAAAGTACAAATTTATTACAAAAGTTAACCTACAAAAAAATAACCTATAAAATATGCTCAAAGGTGTTTCAATGCTGTTCTACACAATGATTTACTAATAAATAATGTCACAAATCTTCAGGGACTGCAGGTTTTCAAATTCTGATTAGATACGTTCCTTCAAATGTTCAATATGAATCTTGACGGAATACACCTCATTCTTTAGTATGCCCCAGACTGAAATATCCATGGGTGTGATATCTGGGGATCGTGAAGGCTATTCGATAGTGCCCCGTCTGTCAATCCATTCATCAAAGTTTTCATTGAGAAAGTCTCTCACAATAAGTCCTTAATGAGGGGGGGGCTCCATCTTGTTGTCATATCAACTTTTCCTTAACTGACTGGAGATTTTCAAATAATGGACTGTTTAACAGTTCTATTAACACTTCATGAATCATATCTAGGTATGTTGCAGCAATTAAAAAATACAGCCCGATTAGGCTGCCGCTCAAAATCCCTGCCCATTCACTCAAGCCAGGCGCGTTCAATTCTGTCTCCGTCAGCACGTGTGGATTAGTAGAATCCCAATAGACACAGTTGTGTCTGTTCACTCTGCCATTCACTTTAAAAGTCGCTCCAAAGAATGCTTTTGTAAAACTTGGGATCAGCTTCATGTCGGATTGTGTACCACTAGCAGAATTCCAAAAGCCTGTCCTGATTATCTTCATATAGGCCTTGAAGTAAAGTAGGCCTATATGCTTTCAATTTCAGCTTTTTTTTTACATCCTTTGTAGACTTGTTCTTGCTATTCCATACTCTAGACGATTTCCTTTGAGATTTAGTAGGTGATTGCACAAAACATTGCGCAACAACATTAAGATTCTCTTCTGTAGTTATAGACATTGGCCTACTGTACCTGAACGAGAAAGCTCCACCATTGACCCAGTCTCTTCGAATCTTACATTTAATTTCCGAATACCTTGTTGAGATTGAGGTTTGACATTTGGAAAACGTTCCACAAACGAATCAGAAACACCACTGTAATTATGGTCATATTTCCACCATGATTTAAAAAAAAATACAAGCTTTTCTGTACTTAAGCTGTTTCTATTCATCCTTGATTAAATAACATACAACAACAAAATAACCTCAAACTGCTAGTGTCAACTACCTTTATGAGTAATTGTTGTCGAGTTCACAACTGTAGTCAAGTTCACATCAGACTAGGACTACGCTAGGCAAAATAATGCCTAAGGATTTCTAGTGACAACTAACTTATGGCTCATCCTGTATAGTACACCTTGTAACGGATATATTGGTAGACACCAATATTCCCAAAGTCTAAAATAATTAAAATAAAACAAATTATAGAAAGATTCTAAGATTCAAAGTAGGCCTAAGTTAGTTAAGAAGAAATCTTTGCTCTGGACACAGTTAAAAGATTACAGCTGATACTAGTAACACACGTGTAAACTATTAGGTTACGTTCCCAGACATTTTAATCAAGTCAGCAGCATTAGAACAACTTGCTCTGAAACAAGTGAAAAGAATCATATTGCATTTCACATAGCTTTAGCGAACAATGCAGAATATCATGAGAATGCTTTTACAAGAATTTACAGATAGACAAATTTTTAGAAAAATGAAAGACCAATAGGGAGAGGAGTGAAAAATCTTTAGCCAATGACAAACGGTTTTTCAAAAGGACGCGGTAGGAAGAGTAGGGCAAGAGCGAGAAAAGCGGGGTCTTCTTCTAACATCTTTTGAACGGGCAAGACCTAAAAGCCCGCTTGACACCACAATGTATATTTCAACCTAAAACCCGCCATAAAAAGACTAAGTACATTTTACCTTAAAATACAAAAATAATTTAAAATCAATCATCAAAATAAGAGTCAATCATCAAGTCGAACTCACTAAGTGAAAATCATCAATCAGTTTAAAATCAATCACCAATTTCAAAAGGCATCGCAGGAACCAGTGGATAAATAGTGTTCAGTGAATGTGCGAATATAGATAAATGAATATCAATAAAGTGTTAAATAAAATAATCAATAAAATATATAGTATCAGTTTAAAAGTGAGTAAAAGGGAAAATCGCCAAATATGTAAGTAATTTAAAATTTTCAATTTATGTTAAGACAGATCTCGAGGGTAAGCAAATTAAATCAAATCAAAATCATATCCAGATAATTAAAATAAAATCATAAACAAATTTTAAATGGAATAATATAAATGTAATAAAATAAATTCATGGCTTTAGAGCAACAATAACTAAGCAATTTGGTCGGGTCTTCTTTATAGAAAATTAGCTGCCAAGGATTTAATAATACCTAATAAGCAATTGAAAGGAGATTCCGATTCAATTAAAAAGGTTAGAAACTGCTGTTTAGGATAAGGTTTTAAAGTAAGGAATTATGTCAACTTAATTATCAAACTTTTAATTTCAAATATTTTATACAATGTTTAGTTGTTAGCCTATTTTAATAAAGGATAAGTTATATATATATTAAATATTAAGGAGCCTGCTTAGTAATTGAATAGTACAGTCTCCCTTAACAACATTATAGATTACGAATAATAATTATCAAAATATCCTGGTAAAATTAGTTTAGTAAATTCAGCAACTTATTATGAAGTAAAATTTAGAGGAAGAGACGATTTGAGAAATTAAACATTAAGAAATTGTATATTAAATAATTTGTACATTTCTTAAGAACAAATTTCAATAATTAAGTATCATGTTAATTCAAACTTTTTTTCAATAAATTCAATTTTTAAAAAATTCTAAATGTTATTAATGTAGAAAAGGTGTAGTCATTAGATTAATCATATGTCATGTACAATATCTTATTATCAATTATACATTTAATTCAAACCATCAAACGTCTCTGAAGTTATTTCAACCAATTAGTTAGGAGTCAGACCTCTCAAGCCAAGCATAGATTGATTCGTAAATCGAATCTGGTGGAGCCCCCATATAAAAAGAAACCTTACAGGATAAAGTCACCCAAATCAAAATCATAACCTTACATGGTGGAGGCGCTATATTTAAAATAAGCTAATTGGGTGAATATAATTGCAGAGACTAGTAATACTTTGTGTATAGCATAAGGGTTAGAAAAATAAGAAAAACAAATATCTGGTGTATGATTTCGATTTTATTGAGAAATGATTTTAAGTAGTAATAAATAAATTTAATAAACACTAACATTTACAAATATAACAAAGGAAAGGTAATAAACATACACGAATAAATAAATTTTACAAAAAAAAACTACCCATCACAAAAACCAATAAAAAGAATAACTGAAATGGAGAGGAAAGAAAAAATACCCTTAATACAACCCTCACAATACCGTGGTTTACCATCAGAAGACATTCACACATTTATATCTCGATATGAAGTAGCGTCGAGAGCAAACGGTTGGACACCAAAAACACAAATAACTTTATTACCTACATATCTGGCACAATCAGCTTTAAATTGGTATGAAAACTTCATACAAATTAATCAAGAGGGGGAGATAACTTGGGAAAAAGCAAAACAAGAATTAATAAATCTTTTCACACCAATAGCTCAGAGCCAAAACTTACAAATAATTTTAACAAACAAATCACAAACTGAATCAGAAACGTCCATAAACTTTTACTTACAAATACAGGCTCTTTGCAGAAGAATGAACCCAAACATAGATGATACACAAATAATTTCTCACGTAATACAGGGTTTAAAACCAGACATTTTCGAACGCATTATAAAAATGGAAACTAAAACACTCAGCCAGTTAGAGGAAAATTTAAGAAAAATTGAACTACAAATATTTCAACAGACATTAAATAAGCAAAAACATTTAAGAAAGATGGAACCCAACGAAAACATGAGTACTACATATTTTGAAAACCTAAACAAAATGTCAGAAAAGCTAGAACAACTCACGGAAATTATACACACATTAGGAGTAAATATAAACCAAAATGGCCACAAACCAACCAAATTTAAAAAACTTAACCAAAATCTAACACCTCAATATAAAACCAACCAACGATTTGACAACAGGCATCAAAAAACACTACAAACATATATAAACTGCTATCAACTTTACAACGGCCAAAACAGTGTAGGGCAAATATGCTCAATCTGCAATAAAAACAATCACACATCAAACAAATGTTTCTTCAGAAAATATAACTGTAACATATGTAAAATGGACAATCACACAACAGAAGAATGTGCTTTCAATTTAAAAATGGATACTTATCCTCAATATACGAGAAACCAATGTAGGTCTTATACCTATGTAAATAAAAAGTATTGCCAAAAATGTAGAAAAAATGGCCACTCAACTCAACAATGCTACTCTAATAAATGTTCAAAACTATCATTCAATCAAAAACGGACTAGAGGGGAGGCTATACAAAACAAGAACTATACCACCCCAAAACACAAATATACAAATTTTCATACCAAATTTTAACAATTAAACATGCAAAATAAACCTATACCTAACTTAAGTACACCTAAGCAAAACAATAACAACAACAAGCAGTTCAATGGCAGAAAATATTACTCTATTTCATTAAGGCAAAAGAAATATAAACAAGCATACTGTAATCCAAATGACAAAAGCAAAATACCAGGCACTTCAGTTGGAACACAATACTCGGTACAGGACGATAACTTGGGTCAGTCACACGTACACAATTTGATGACACCAGGCGTTAACGGGATAGAACTGGAAGAGGCAGTACAACGAGAAAATGACTTTAACTCATTTAGCACATTTCACAAGCAAATTTTAAATCAAAACGGGGTACCTAAGTCTCGAAAATCAGACAAGGATGTAACATGGGATGTATACAATACATTATTTTTAAATAAAAATGAAAATTCAAGAGTATGCACAATTAACATAAAGTTCAAAACGTTAAATAATCAAGATATTGAAACGATTTTAGATTCTGGTGCAAATGTTTCAATCTGTCATTATGACCTAGTCAAAAATAAACCCATAACAATTAAAACAAAAACAATAATAAAATCTGCTACAGACGACAATTTAAAAATACATGGAGAGATAACCTTACCATTTGAAATTAATGGAATAAAATTCACTAACAAATTTTATGTTGCATCTGGAATAAATACCAAAGTTATTTTAGGCAATAACTTCTTACTAGAAAATAGAGCAAAAATAGACTTCAATAAGAAACATATTACCCTATATTCAAATGACCAAAAGTGTAAAATAGAAATGAATGAATCATGGCTCCAAAATTTAAAAAATATACGATTATTAATAAATAACAACATAGTAAACCATCCCGAAATAAGATCAAACGAACAAATTAAAATAGCATCAGGGCAAAGTTTACGTGTACAAGAAATAGAAAATTATAGCGAAATAATGGATTTTGAAACGGACAGGCACTTAAGGGAACAAAAACAAATTCATGCCTACATATCCCAACAGGAAAATAAATATTATGTTTACATATACAATGCATCAAGACGCCCCCAAATACTTATGCCAAGAACACTTATAGGTCACTTAAACAAAAATGAAGAAAACAAAAAAATGTATGATACAGTAAACAAAAACATGACACCCACACAAACTACTCTACCCAAAAATTCAAAAAAGGAACAAATAACTGACAAAAATGGAGTACAATTCCAAATTTGTGAAAACTTGACAGAAACACATCACAGGCAAGTGACAGAAATAATAAAAAAATATAAACACATCTTTACTACGGAGGTCAAAGACCTAAGCCCAGCCAAAATTAACCCAGTAAAAATACAAGTAATTCAGGGAACATCAGGAGTTATCGTACCACCATATCGCCAAAGTAATCAGGAAAGACAGTTATTAAATCACGAATTAGATGACCTAGTAAAGGCAGGAATTTTAGAAGAATGTCCAAATTTCACGGAATACGCGTCACCAGCATTTATAGTCAAAAACCAAGATAACTCGCACAGATTAGTAGCAGATTTCAGAAAAGTAAACGAACAAATAAAGAATGAAAATTTTCCAATTCCAAGTTTACAACTAATGTTCAGCTGTTTAAATAACTCACAATATTTCACAAAGTTAGATTTAAAAAACGCCTTTTTTCAATTACAAGTACATGAAGAAAGTAAACCATTATTAACAATTAGAACTCAAGACAAAATGTTAAGATATACAAGATTACCACAGGGACTTAAAGTATCAAGCGCAATATTCCAGAAAGCCCTAAACAAAATACTAGCAAAACACCTTTTTAAAAAGTGCTTATCATATTTAGACGACACTTTAGTGTTTGCACCGACCTTTGAAGAGAAATTACACAATCTAGAAACTGTTTTAAATGAACTAGACAAAGCAAATCTGAAACTCAATACAAAAAAATGTAAATTTTTTTACAAAGAAATTGAAATATTGGGACACAAGGTTTCGACAGAAGGAATAGAGCCTCTAAAATCTAATATACAGCCAATATTAGACTTCAAACAACCAAAAACCTTACGTAATATAAGAGCTTTCCTAGGAGTTTCAGGCTTTTTTAGAAAATTCATCAAAGATTACGCAAAAATTACACACCCTTTAACAGAACTTCTCAAAAACCAACAACAAAAAAACTCTAAAATAATTTGGACAGAAAATTGTAACAAAGCTTTTGAACAGATAAAATCAATTTTAACCAATCCACCATTGTTATCACATTTTAAAGAAACCAGGAACACAAACGTATACACTGACGCTTCGAATATTGGAATCGGAGCGGTATTAACACAAATAGATCCTAACAATAATCAAGAATATCCAATTGCTTACTTATCCAGAAAATTAAAACCTCACGAAACAAGATATTCCACAGTTGAAAAAGAAATGCTCGGATTAGTTTATTCTATTGAGTATTGGAGGGAATACCTATTAGGCAGAAAAATTACATGTTTCACCGACAACTCAGCACTACAATACTTTCAAAACTTCAAAAATCCATCAAACAGGTTAGGCCGACTAGCAACCAAATTAGTAGATTACGATCTGGACATAAAATACAAGAAAGGGAAAACAATGGGTTTGCCAGACTTCTTATCTAGACAGGAAACGGGAGAGGAAATTTCACCAAACTTTGAGGATGTATTTTTAATAAATTACGACACACAAAACTTAGAATTACTACAATCAAAGGATCCGTACTTAAAACAAATCAAACTTGCACTTTTAAACATTGACCGAGGTAACAAAAAAATTGACAGGGCATCTAGACATTACTCGTTAGAGGATCAAATTATATACTTCAAACAATTCAATGGCGAAGACATAATAAAACTTTTGGCCATACCGGACGAATTAAAACAAGAAATTTTAATACAAGCCCATGACAATCCACTCACAGGAGGACATTACTCATACTACCAAACAATTTCAAAAATAAAGGACAGATACCATTGGCCAACTTTGCATAAAGACGTACAAGAATACACAAAGACATGTAACACTTGCCAAAAACGTAAAATACCAACCAGAAAACCATACGGGTTATTAAAACCAATATTACCTACACACAAACCCATGGATAGAATAATAATAGACTTTATTGGACCGATAAACTCATCGTATGCTCATAAATACATTTTAACTTGTACCGACGCAACAACCAAATATGCCTGGGCTTTTAAGTGCAAAACAGCAGACGCTAAAACTGTAGCTGAGAATTTAATGAAAATAATTTTAAAACATGGTAAAATGCGAATATTACAATCTGACAGGGGTACACATTTTAATAACGAAATCGTAAAGAACTTAACATCAACTCTAGGAATTAATCAAATTCTAAGCAGCGCTTATTCACCACAAACACAAGGATTAACTGAAAAATTTAACGGCACACTTGCTAATATGTTATCCCACTACGTACACGAAAAGCCAAATGCATGGTCAAAGTACCTAGACAAAGTTGTATACTGTTACAATTCAACAAAGCAAACTAGCACGGGGTATTCACCAAATAAATTAATGTACGCTTTTGAACCAAATAACCCCATGGAAATAATACAAATTCAAGAAAACCCAAATTATGATATAAAACAACACATAACACAGATACAAGACATTAGAAAAAGTTTGCCAGAAATCATAAAAAAGGCTCAAGATAAACAAAAAAAATATTATGATAAGAAGAGGACAGATTTTGAATTTCAAGTAGGAGACGAAGTTTTAATAAAACGGGAATTCCATGGAAAAACGCCCACGAAATTTGATATGCAATATACTGGTCCATTCTCGATTATAAAAAAGGTTAACAACCTAACATACCTAGTAGAAATATTAAAGTACGGAAAGCTACAAAATGAACCCATACATATTTCGAGAATGAAAATGTATCACAGAAGGTCATTATAAACAAAAATATGTTACGTGTACATTACAATGTAAAATATATATAATATCATCGAGATCTGTCTATAATTAGTATTGTAGAAATTAGAAATAAGTTACATGTACTAGATTTAAGCACTAATTATGTATTTAACAGCAGTATCATCAATGTAATACAAATTTTTATTTGCAGCAACAATTAAAGCCTTAGTAAAAACCAGTAATCATTTAAATAAGTAAAACTAAATAACAATTAAACTTTGAATAAGTAAAGCTTTTAAAAGTAAATAACATCGAGATCTGATCTATTAAACATCTTTGTAGATAACATCATAACAG
>JAGFPH010022372.1:0-11312 GCA_018207615.1 Philaenus spumarius | reverse complement strand
ATAATAATAATAACTGATTTTTGGGGGTTTTTTGGCCATAAAGGGGGGTTGTTTTTCAAAAAATTTCAAAACCTTTTTACGTGCATCTATAAAGACCTAATTTACGTGTTTGGTGCAAATTTGTTCGAAATCGATCGAATAGTTTTCTCTCTAGCTAATAATAATAATATTTATTAGTTATTCGCCTACTTTAATAAAAGTATACAAAGCTAGAGAGAAAACTATTCGATAGATTTCAACCAAATTTGCACCAGACATGTCCAGTACGCCTGTATAGATGCACGAAAAAGGGTTTGGAACAATTTTGAAAAACAACCCCCTTTTTGGCCAAAAACCCCCAAAAAATCAGTTATTATTTTTTTATTAAAAAACGGCTCTAACGATTTTGATAAAATTTGGCTTATTTGTAGCCTTTAATGTGCCCTACCATATACAAAAACCCGCATCTTTCTAAAAATTCTCGTTTAGCTAATAATAATAATAATAACTGATTTTTGGGGGTTTTTTGGCCATAAAGGGGGGTTGTTTTTCAAAAAATTTCAAAACCTTTTTACGTGCATCTATAAAGACCTAATTTACGTGTTTGGTGCAAATTTGTTCGAAATCGATCGAATAGTTTTCTCTCTAGATAATAATAATAATAATATTTATTAGTTAATCTCCAACTTTAATAAAAAAACTATCCTACCCCACCCTACAAGTCACAGTGAATCTGTTTAGTAATTTAAATGTATTTGTGAGAAAGTATGTGCCAGTTCCTGGTACCGTTTATTTTAATTGGGTTTGCCAGTTTTTACAGTTTATATTATTTTATTTGCATTTTATTTTCGCAGTTGAAAATATTATTTTAAAAGGTTCATTCAAAGAGTGACAATACAAATCTAATTTATAAAGAGTAATTACATTTGAATAAAGAAGACATTTGTTTTGTAGGGCTAGAAGGTAAACATATTATATAATGCTCCCTAAATGGTTTTTAAAATTTTAAATACGTACATAATACTTATGAGAGGCAGATCCATTTAATAGCTAAGACATTGGAATTTATACTGTTCGATTATGGGTAAGAATACAGTTTAAAATAAAAAACATTTAGATTTCATTTGTTCATAAATAGCCAATTTTTAAATTTGAATGAGGTATACACTACACATTGCCTGATCCAGAGCACTTATTATATGTAGTTTTAACAAAAGAAAGTCGGATTTATTGAATTGTTTGAAATATTTTGGAAATTAGATACGCTAAACTTTTGTGTTCAGAACAAGAGTCTGGATATATATATGTGTCTGTTTTTACGCTTATCATCTAAGGCTCTATCTCCTTTGAAGCCTTGCTTGTTTGCATTACCTTCTCCTAATTATTTGACAACAGTTTTAATAGGTCTACGACTCAATATTTAGGCCTACAGTAGCACTAAGCCCGCCATCGTATTTATACTGATGTTTGCACAGTTTATGCAACTTATTCATACTTACAATTTGTATTAACATAAAAGTAAGTAACTGATATAACTTTAAAACGAGAATTTTCGTACATTGAATATTGGCTGACATTTCTACAATGCAATATATTCTAATTAAATTAATATTGAAAATATTTAAAATTTTCTACATTAAGATACGTACAAAGTTCAGATATAAATCAATAAATGGACTAATTTATAATTTACAAAGACTACATTTAAATATCTAACAACGGGTTAAAATAAAAATGTTAAATTATAAAAAGATATCGTAACATACTTAATTATCTCAACATATTATAAAATAAAGCTGCCGGAAAACGTTTTACTGTACTTTCAGACTAATCTTGAAAACAAGTAAACCAATTTGGATGCTATTTTTACCACTGAATAAACCATTTATTTGAAAATTATGCTATCATCTGTATGTATGTGTGTCTCTCTTTCCCCTTTGCAAGTACATGGTAATCTCAGTGTCCAAATAGCACAGAAGGTACTTCAATTAATATTTAAAACGTGGCATCACCAGACTCACAATCGTAATCTAATATAATATACAAATACATGTATTTGCTTAATATATTATATAGTTATATATATATAAGTAGCAATACAAATTAGGCTAGTACATCGTTTATAACTCATGACCCGTTTGATAGATTTTAAATATTAAAAAGATTTGAATTCACCATTGATTTCTCTATAAGGTGTTATGTTTTCATATTTCCAAACGTATTTTAGAATTCGTAACTAATATTTACAAATTAAAACAAATTTTCTATTTGAACTTTTAATAAACTTTTCGCCGTGAACGTTAATAACTCAAGTAATTGTTAACGAATCTTTATGAAACTTTAATACGAATTTTATAATATAGTATTATAGAATACTAGGGGAGACCCCTGCGTGCTCCGCACGCCAACCCCCGGTGGGACCTTCTAAAAACATATGTTATGTTTTATTTATAATAAAAGTGTAGGATTAATAATAACCTCAAAACTAAGATGGTAAATAATGTTAAATGTTCAAATCAAATTATTTCTTATATTTTACAACAGCTGTAATAATAAAGGTTAAAAGAACCAGTAAGGCTCAGGTCTACACTTAATCAAAAACCTAACAAAAAAGTTATAAATAATAACCTCAAAACTAAGATGGTAAATAATGTTAAATGTTCAAAACAAAATAAATATTAGTTCGTAAATTTTATAATTTGAATAAATAATGCATTTCCTCCCTTATAAAAATCTATATTTACTTCCACAAAGCAGCTGTATTAGTTAGTTTCTTATTATAAACAGCTGTTTTGTATTAAAATGTTTTTATAACCTTCTGAATACTGTAATCATCGTTATTTACATCCACGAAATCAGCTGGATTAGTTTGTTTCTTATTATAAACAGCTGTTTTGTATAGAAATGGTTTTTAAACATTTTCCATGTTAATCTTATGGGGAAAACCCGACCTTTGAGATTAGCTCACGCCATTAAGGATAAGAATTTTTGACATCTAAAACCTTATTGCAAAACTACGAAATGAGACGAATTTTTTGAAACCTCAAACATTAAAATTGGTCCAGAAATAAGGGAGGAGTTGTGTTTACAAAAAACGGCTTCACGTATTATATATAATGATGATGATGATGATATACTATGTGGAAAGTTTGAATGAAATCGGTTTGTAATTATTATAGATTTTCGACAAAAAATTTATAAATTAATATTTATATAGTCAATATTTACATTATATCGAATGGTAAATGTACAGTTATTCCTAAATATTAATAAAAACTTGATAACACATAGTAAATTTCATGAGGAATTTGAATATGATTTAAAAAATAATTTTCGATAATGAGTTCTTTAGATATTAACGATGTTTTATGATAATGTACCCGGTTTTCGATCCTTTGATATCATTTTCCCCCGGAAACCTATAATTACAAACCGATTTGAATCAAACTTTACATATATGTTCTATAAGACTATATAAATAACTTATTAAAATTTCATAAAGATACATTAACAATTACTCGAATTATTAACGTTCACGGCAATAGTTCAAAACCGTTGTTGTTATTTTGATTTAAAAAACGTACAAGGTTCCCGTAAATCGTTTATAACTCATGAACCGTTTGACAGATTTTAAATATTAAGTATGATTTGAATTCACCATTTAATTCTTTATAAGGTATTATGTTTTCATATTTCCAAACGTATTTTAGAAGTCGTAATTATTAATATTTAAAATTAAAACACATTTTCGATTTGAACTTTTGCCGTGAACGTTAATAACTCAAGTAATTGTTAACGAATCTTTATGAAACAATAATACGATCTTTATGTAGTATTATAAAACATATGCGAAAAGTTTGAATAAAATCGGTTTGTAATTACAGATTTTCGAAAAAATTTTTAAATTCATATTTACACAGTCAATATTTTTACATTATATCGAATGGTAAATGTACAATTATTCCTAAATATTAATAAAAACTTGACAAAAAATAGTAAATTTCATGAGGAATTTGAATATGATTTAAAAAATAACTTTCGATAAATAGTTCTTTAGATATTAACGATTTTTTATGATAATGTACCCGGTTTTCGATCCTTTGATATCATCTTTTTCCGAAAACCTATAATTACAAACCGATTTGATTCAAACTTTCTATATATGTTCTATAAGACTATATAAAGAAAGTATCAAAGTTTTATGAAGATTCATTAACAATTACTCGAGTTATTAAAGTTCACGGCAATAGTTCAAACCCGTTATTTGGTTATTTTGATTTAAAAAACGTACATGGTTCCCGTAAATCGTTTATAACTCATGAACCATTTGACATATTTTAAATATTAAAAATGATTTGAATTTACCATTGAATTTTCTTTAAGGTATTATGTTTTCATATTTCCAAACGTATTTTAGAATTCGTATGTAATATATAAAAAATAAAACAAATTTTCGATTTGAACTTTTGCCGTAAACGTTAATAACTCAAGTAATTGTTAACGATTATGTATGAAACTTTAATACGATCTTTATATAGTCTTATAGAATATATGTGGAAAGTGTGAATGCAATCGGTTTGTAATTATAGATTTTCGAAAAACAAATGTTTAAATTCATATTTACTTAGTCAATATTTTCATTATATCGAATGGTAAATGTACAATTATTCCTAAATATTAATAAAAACTTGATAATTTATGGTCAATTTCATGAGGAATTTGAATATGTTTTAAAAAATAACTTTCGATAGTTAGTTCTTAAGATAATAACTATTTTTATAAACATGAGGGTTTATACATAATTTTATGAGGAATCCGAAACTTTTTTAATATTTATGATTTGTTGTATAGTTTACACATTCAAAATTCACACAATCTATTCAAATCAAATACAATTAATTGATCGACGTTACATCTTTATTATTCTCAAAATGTTTTATTTTATGACCGCTAAACATCATCTGTACAATTTAGTTAGTAACACAAAATATAATGGTACAAATAAGTACCAATTAAATTGTATAATGGCAAATATCATTCGAGTAGAATAAAACAGCCAGCTTTAATCGTACTATGAATGTGATTGGAATAAACCGAATTAGTTTGAGATAAACTCATATGCCAAAGGTTTTGTAAAACTATCACTTAACCGGAAAATGACACTAAAATGTTGGTAATAACAATGCGTGAATACTACACATTAGAGCCTACACCAGTAAATGAGGTGTTGGCTCCAAACACCATATATGAGTTAAGATTATTAATTTCTTAAAATTATAGATGAAATAGAGGAAAGTAGGTTTATAAGCAACATCTTACGAAGAACTAAACATTTTTTTAAAAACAAATTCTTATAGAATTTTATTCATTTGCCCTACGAAAATACATAGACATATATTTTTTAGGATCTGATTATTGAAATTTATTAGGGTTAGCATGCTTTATAATTTATGCAGATATCAACGGTGACTAATAATTGACAGACTCAAAATTGACAGCAAAATGTCTTCTGTAGATCACATTAGTGAACCATGTAAAACACTGAGCTCAGTGGTTTTTTGTCTTAGGTATAGTTCTGATCAGAACACGTTCTAAAATTAGCATAATTTGGAATATTTTCTTTTCACCTATATTATCGAACTTTGAGTGAATCAACAAAACTAATGACTAAAAGATTTACAAAATCAAGCAGTAAGACTATAGTTTGTTTGTGCTATCTTCATTTTGAAGGGATGAATTTACAAATCTAGGTACCATATGTTCACCTTTCCTTATATGTGTATTTAAGAAGTCATTTTGCATTACAAGTATTGTCAAACATACTTAATATGTTGCTTGTTTTGGGGTTTTCAATTTCTTTTAGGTTTTTTTTCATACCAACCAGTATAGAAGAAATGTATTTGATTATTTAGTCTTTTTATTTACCTCAATAAGATCAAAAGAACTCATAATAATACGCTTTGCAATAATTTTATTTCCACACCAATACAATATTTTATACATTTTTAAAACCCTCTTCCAAAAAGTATACTTTTAAATCAGATTACATGAGGGTAAACAAAACTTGATAATTGTTCTTGGAGATACCCAGATTGGGAATGTCACAAAAAAATCAGACGGCATTTTCATTTCTTTCTATGGATATTCATGGTAATAAGAAGCCACACGCAAAAATATCTCTTGTTTTGTGTGAGAATCAGGAACCTGGTGTATATTTTGTATATTTACAAAAGTTTTTTTTACCTTAATCTTTAAATACCGATTGTGATTGAATTACGTATACCGTAAATACTTGAATTTTATAAAATTGTTAAGCCATGTTATAAATTACATTACTGACAAATGTACTGACACAAATGTATTTTAATTTTTATATTTATCAAAATAATAAAACCCATTTAATAGAATCACTTATAAATATCAAATATAAGTTTGATTACTTTAAGTAATTTTGTATAAGTAATAATTATTAATTTGTTTATGATATGATAACATAAAGACAAAAATAAATAACCAATTCGCAAAAAAATACTTCATGTGTTTTGTACAATTTACTACAAATAAAGAATGTCCCAACGTTTAGAAAACGTACCCTTTGCCAATCTTTTAAAAAACACAATACCTACATTTTCGATATAGAATCAAAATATTTTAAACAAAGTGAGGCTTGTCTTAACAATCGCCAAACCGATCTTAGTATCTTATAGAAACGTTTCAAACAAAGTTAGTGAGAGAGTAGACTAAATATTACATGTTCATTAAAAGGTTTGATACGATACTACTGAGTCATCTAAAGTTAAAAGGATAAAAAAACATTCTAAAAAGCCGGATGTCTAGTCCAAGGCCGACGCGACACTGTATTTATTTAAGTGCGTGTCTCACTGCATATTGCGAGCAATCTGCTCATGAGGTGTGTACTTTGACTTGTTTAAGGTAGGATAAGAGTAAGCAGTGTTAAGTCTCGACGCCAGCGCAGCCTGGAAATAGAAATCCGAAACAACCGTGTAAGAATGTGTATGTGAAAAACCTGCGAAACGAGCAAACTTAAAATAAATGAATATTCTTGCTTCTTATGCATTGGAAAAGCCGATAGACACAAAAAAGTAGGGGGTTGCGTTGCGAGCCTTGCTCGTTTTACGACGCTTGCTCGGAATGGGGTGTGTGTACGTGAAAATTTGCTCGGTTCATACACTGTACAAACACACACCCACACACACACGGTCGGACACCTCGGCGGGAATAGTCAGAATGGCTTCCTGGGACCTCAAAACGTGGAGATTTAATGAAAACTCGACTTTCGAAAATCGGACCGAAATCAATAACTTCCCTTTATTGGTAGCGGGAAGTTAAAAAATTAAAACTCTACGACAATATTTAAGCACATAGGCCATCAACTTTATAATTCTAGGCCTCTTTTCTAGGCCCAACACAGTATGGTTAAACTTTACAATAATACTCCTAAATAAAAACTTTATTATGTCACTAATCATTTGTTTAATTTTTGAAGTGAGGGGGGGGGGGTGTATTTATTTTTACTATCTTGATTAATTATTATGTCAATTAAGTTATATTTATATTTTGTACTGTGCTTGCGTAGTCCATCATATCTTTTGATAAGATTTTCACTGAATATATATTGATAGATAGACTAATTAGGCCTAGCCCACACACATTCTATATGCTTAGTAAAGTTGCTGGCCTATTTATTTAAATGTTTTAGTAGACCTATCATTTTTGTACATTGTATTTATACATAATTTCACCTAAATTGTATAAATATTTTTAGAGAAAATAGATTTTTATTGACGATATGTTCAGTATAATTTTCAATTACCAATATATTTATAATCTCAGTGTCTGCTATATATTATCAATTTCAATAATGTTATTTCAGTTTTTACGTTAATTAAAGAATGTATTGCTTTTCTTCAGCAGCACAATCTGAATCAGATGCTGAGCTTAGATCTAACAAACACAGTTTTGTTCGTGAATCATTCATTTTGAAAATTCTAACAAATCAAATTAATGAAAATACACGTGTGCCTACTGGGCGGGAGTCGAGAGTAACGGAGCAACTGCGTTGCAATATGCGTTCCCCAACGCGACGCGTGTGGCGCGATCGTGCCATGCAGCTCGCGTCATGTCATCATACACGCGTCAATCGCGTCCCAATATGCGCCTTGCCTTACTGTTCCACAGTGCTCGCGCACGATTAAATTGAATGAATTGTTCTTTTGGCATTGATTATTTGCCAAAGTACCCAACATTTTCGTATTTCATTAAGTGTTTCGATGTCAAGACAGGCAGTTCTACACTATTCTAGGTAAAAAAAAATTCCCTTTTTATGATGTATAAATTGGCCTACATTTGTAAAAATGTTTGAATCTCTTCATTGATTTGAATGATTTTGAATTAAAACTCATTTTTTTAGGTCAAATCAAATCCATTTTATTTTATACCCGAAAGTTTTTTTAAAATATTTTATGCATCAAGGCCGTAGCCAGGGGGGGGGGGGTCAGGGGGTCAAAACCACTCCGAAATTTAGCAGCAAAAATTAATACTAGGTTTAAAAGTTCAAGTTAAATTATAAAATAGACAACACAACAGAGGATCCAACAACATATTTTACATCATTGTGCAATGCATGCTTGCTAACATTTAGATTTGCTTGATTAAACTATAACGTACAACACACATGGATGCAGTAGGTTACAGCCTTACTTCTTTGTGAGCTTCATCTGATCTATTAAATAAGAAAACTATAAAGATTCAACAGAATTACTTTACTCAAACAAAACAAAATCATCATCCTATAATATTTTACATGGGTAACTATATCAAAATTTTAAAATAAGCATGGAAATTTGTGTTTAACACGTTCACTGCTACGTATTTCCTACGCTAGGAGCTGACCTTTTATTTTTTATATTTATAGCCTAAATGAGTAAAAATTACTTTATTTTTTATTTTTGAACCTTTCTACGTAATAACCACTTATATTTTAAAGCGGACGCACGAGTGCGTCCATAACACACAGGCCTTAAATTGGCGTGCGAAGCACGCAATGCACTGCGTATTGAAAATATTCTCATACGGGGGTTGGCGTGTGAAGCACGTAATACATTGTGTAATGAAAATAATCCCAATACGGGGGTTGGCGTGCAATGCACTCTGCGTCGGCACCTTCTCATAGTGTTGAGTGTTTAGCTCACATGTGCGTCCTTAGCAGTGAACGTATTATAAGGGTTTATATTCAAATCCCATTTCCTGACCTGACCCCTCCCCCCCGAAAAGTGTTCCTGGCTATGGCCTTGGTATGCACATTGATTTCAGTTGTACCTTTACCTCACTTTTTAAATTTTACAGTAAGGCAATGATAACCGCTTAGGTTTTCGCCTAAAAAAATATGAATGCAACGACAGGATTTTTTTAGGTTTATTCGTTTATTAAAATGTCATTAACTTTTAAACATGCAATGGAGCCAAGCATATAATAATAGTCGATTGATAATTATTCGCTGAAATAACACCACTACACTCGATTCCACCTTCACCGTGCTGTACGGAGCGCCCATATAAGCCATGTTATCCAAACTGCAGTCTCAGCTATACTAGCCGTCCGCAAAACATAAACATAAACGCTCGGACAGTTGATGCAACCCGCATGACAATAAACGTGATGTTCCCAGTAATGGTAGTAGCATGACTCTCTCCGGTAAAACCTGTACTGCACGGTGAAGATGAAATTAAATGTAGACGTAGCCTGTACACAACGTTAGAGAATCTTTTTATTTTTGTTAGTACTAAAATTTAATTTGCTTTAAACTAGATTAAATTATCCAAGAGTTGAATGTATTTTTGTGTGTTTTCAGAGATGGATCCGTATATAGACAAAGAGTAACGTACATAATAACAAAGTGTATCTGTGTTTTATATTTAGTATAGATTTTAAGTAGATTTTAGAATGAACATCTTTATAAGCTTACCGGTACCGCCCTCATAGCACCTATACAGAATTCAAATTTGTCTATTACGTGACTAATTGTAACTTACCTGAGTTCATGTTGTAATATTTACATTTGCAGATAGCTTGGTTTTCTCTGCAGTCTAGTTTTAAATCAAATGTTTTATTACGTACCACGTTTGTAATGGTGAATTATATTGAAAATTTGCATTTTGTTTTTAAGGGGTATAATTTCATGCATGCTCTAAATTTGGGTTTATTTTTAGTAGCAGTGTACACTGTGGACTAAGATGTACAAATTGTATTCCTTCGTAACACTTGCAGGCCTAAAAATGGACGAAGAAGAATAGGCCTGCCGAACGTATCTTTTATTCAACATGTGAAGCTTTGAGACCTTGTCGAGGTGGAAACACAGTTTGTAAAACGATTCACAAAGAAGCCAATAACATCACTATAACTGTGTTTATTTCTGAAGTACAAAAACAAGCTCTTCTGTAGACAGCTTTCTATTCATCGCACACTTGTTCGCCAATACAACGGAAGTAACACTGAATGCTCTATCAAGCAGGCTTTTAATAGTGCACACTAACAACGTATAACATAACCTCAAATAGTCAACTACTTAATTACCAATAAACAGATGGAAGAAGTAGAGGATGGTCACTAACTGAGCATTACACGTTAAAATATTATGTTAAGTTTAATCTGTTGTCTGAATGTGTTTTTACAACAAAGTTGTAGTTGGTGTAATGTGATTAAGTGTATGTTCTAATGATGCCTGACAGATATGCGAAACAGCTGTCAACTATTGACTGTTTATACGATTGCTCAGGCAAGTAATACAGTTTATAAATATATCAGACATGGATGCTTTCAATTACTATTGGCACTTTATTAGTCATCTTCTAATGGGACATTTAGGCTTTCGCTTTGTAATTAAACGTTTTAACCCCTCTTCTAATCGTACGTTTATGCTTACATTTAATATTGATACTTTATTAATCGTCTTCTAATTACTTTCCTTTACTATTGATACTTTATTAATATTCTTTTAATCAGATAATCATGCTTTTACTTACTATTGACACTTTATTAATATTATTTTAATTAAATAATTATGCTTTCACGTACTATTTACATTTTATTAATCTTCTTCTTATCAAACATTTATGATTTCACGTACTATTGAAACTATTAATATTTTCTTCTAATTGAACATTTATGCTTTTATTTACTATTGACATTTTATTAATCGTCTTCTAATTAACATTTATACTTACCTTTACTATTGATACTTTATTAATATTCTTTTAATCAAATAATTAATTATGCTTTTACTTACTATTGACACTTTATTAATATTATTTTAA
>JAGFPH010022371.1:0-12648 GCA_018207615.1 Philaenus spumarius | reverse complement strand
TGAATTTTTTACTTTTCTAAAATAAATGCAGTAACTAATGTAAATTTGCTGAAATAAAACCGTTATATCATTCAAAGTACTCAGTTGTAATACCTTAACCCCCCCCCCCGCCCCCTCCGCTCTACGGAATATTATGTTATTTCGTGAGCGATTCTTCTGGTTTTCTTCAAGGGTACTCAAAACTTTCGAGTCAAAAGCTTAAAGTTGACAAAGTACTCTTCCGAACTAAGCTTACGAAATCCTCAATTTTAAGTCGATAATTTCATAAAGTTTAGTTTGTTAAGACGGGCAATAAACACGTAAGCCTTTGTAAGCATAGCATGGACCCAGCTTGACGAGAATTGGTCTGCATAGAGTGCATGCCTGCAGTGATTCCGTCTTGAACTATTAAAGGAAGAGCAACTACAAGCAATGCTATTAACTATTAAGCAATGCTACAATAAAAATCCAATCTAACTTTATTTTGTCTCTTTAACCGTAACTAATACATGTAGCAAATGCTTAACACTATTGTAATGTTCTGGTATTATTAACACAACTGACAAATCTTTGTGCATTCCAATGACAGAAACATATTCAAAATGAGCTGATTTAAATTACATCCGGGCTAGTTTTGTAGACAGTTACCAAGAAATTATGTTTTCAGTTTTTTGTTTATAAGTCGGTTATCCACTGACCTGCAGAAACGTACAAAAACATTTTTTCTGCCGTTAAAAAAGGCAAATATCTTTTCTCTTGTGAACGGCTGTCATTTTGAAAATTATAAAAATAAATTATTTTCGTTTGGTACACTTGCAAATTGTAACATACAAAATGCTCACAAAAAATTAAATGCTCAATATCTTATCTATTTCTGGAGTTACAGTGAGTTTTTGTAACTTCGAATTCGAAAAAGTGACATAATATTTTATTTATTTTAAAGTATACAAATCTGATCCTGTATAGCCCACTCACGGAGTATATAAATAGGATGGAGAGAAAGAACACTACTAGTAACAAGTCTGTATAGCCGGTGAGGCAAAATTCGGCCATCTTTGTACGCCAAAATCAACCAAACTCGGTCGTCCTTGGCGAACTTTTTAGTTTGTCGCCTTTTGATTGACTTTAAATGTAGAGAAAAATGTGAAATTTGGCAGAAATTTTAATTATAAATTTTCCAAGCCAACATTATGCATCAAATTAGTTATATTTCATTCATATTATTTTTATTAAACGTTATCAAGTTTTATCAATTATTAATGTAAGAAAATCTACATGAAAAAGTTAGTAAGCGAGGAAAATGTTTTGTGGTCAGAGGCATTATGTCAGCAGCAAAGTTGTAGACAAATAGTTTAACCTTAAGAAGGTATTTACCTTTTCTGTCTAAGACGAGTAGTTTTGTCACATGGACAGGTTGGACACAACTAATAATGTAACATGTTTCCGCTACGAACGGCCGTAACTCAACGCTGTCCCGGCACTGGCTACTGAGTTATTGTGTCGATCACATCAAATAACTTCTAATATTATCCTATAAAATATATATTTGATTAAATAATAGTAACACTTAAATATGAATGGCAAATTTTAAATTCATTAAAATGTTTTTCCTGAAATAATTAATTGTTTAGAGTAATATACAAATCTCTTTTTTTGTACGGAATATTAGTCATTATTCCGCGTTTAACATAATATGTTATGTATTTTTTAAATAATGAATGCTCCAATTATTATTTTGTTTTTAATTTATTTGTAAAATTATATTTCGCTAATAATGTTATAAGGATGGTAAAGAAAACCAATCAATGGATACAATAAATTTACTGGCTCAAAAACAAAATTGTTTTACACAAACCGTTCCATATTTTTGTTTTGCGAATGTTTTGGTTGAATACTTTTGAATAATGGTGTAGTCTAATATTGAAATATTTGGTACATATAGTCTTGGTTAATATTACATGGCGGTTGTCTTTTACGTCAAGAAAATGTCCGTTTTGAAAAATGTTTAGCCATTCACAGATTTGAGGACCATTGAAGACATCGAGTAAGCAAATTTTTCCAAATTTGTTACTATCAAACTTGACTGCTTTTTCTTATAACATTTTCGCTGATTTTAGAAACTTTTACAACATCTGCTGATGGTAAAACAACGAAAAGCGCGCTGTACTGCAGCGCAGTGTGGAGGGGAGTACCAAGGTCGCCGCCATATTTATGCGGCAGCTTGCCTCATCGTCGGACTACAACGATCCCTCCATCTTATTTATGTACTCCGTGAGCCCACTATGGTTTTTCGTGACACCATATAAAATTAAATAATTATGAAATAAAAGAAAATAATAAACAAGACATGCTTTGAAATATGGATGACCTCACACTATCAAAAACAGTCTTCTACCTTAAAAACATTAAGTTGATATCATGGGGTAAATTTGATCAGACAACCCCAATACTGCAGTTCCCATCATTCCAATTGCCCCTTACTGTTGATTTGTCGGGGCAATTGAAATCATGGCTGCAAACTTTTTATGATGAATTTTAGTCAATTCTGAGATGATACGTAAGACACACTAGAATATCAAAGTAAATAAGTTTTTACAATTATCTTGCCCTTAGGAGTTGGCCAGCAATAAAAAAGAAAAACCAAGTCTAAATGTAGGCCTACTCTTTAAGTAAAAATGTAGCAACATTTAAAAAAACAAAAAAAACAAAATATATAAATACATTTTTTTATATATATAACTATATTATCTGAAACAAAAATATCAAAACTTTAAAGAGTACTGATTTTTATTTTTCAAATTACGAAAATCTTAAGGTCTTGATTCTAATAGCCCCGTGATCCCAATTACCCCACTTCACCCCATCTGAAACCCCACCGTGTTGGTTATACGTTGAGGAAGAGGGCAGACATTGTTTTGGTTCAAACTTAACTATTTAGCCAAAATAAACATTAACAGACACACAAACGTTGGCTTTGTAGCCGAGGGAATAGCGCGAGGAAAGTCCACTGTTCGAATAAAGTATTGTCCCACACGGATACGCTTTTTTTTTAGTTAAATCGCTTCAACCATACAAACACAATCTCTCTGTATTGCAGTTATTATGTTAATGTGTGGGAATATTTGGGTTATGAAATGCAATTTCAACTAATAACACTATCATATACATTAAATACAATTTTACATATTTGTTACTTCACAACTTAAACGGGTCATAAGGGACATAACGTGCACCTGATGCGCCACCTCCGTTGTGTGCTTTTATTAAAATTTGTGAAATTTGTGAACGAACACGTGTTCTTACAGGAATTACCGATGTACCTGATTGGTTTAATAAGTTACTTTCGAGAAGTTTACAAGTCTGAGGGACGGACACGGATTAACAACTAAATTTACATAGCTTTTGAAAACGTACAAAAATGTTTAAATAAATTTAAATTGTATCATTAAATTCCCATAAATAAATAATCCTATAATTAACATGTCGGTATAAAACGTTTGCGTCTCTGTAAAATGAAAGCGTCTCTATAGTTTGCGATACACGAAATAAACAATTATTGACCTTTTAGACATTCTTTGGCCTTTTAAATGACTTTTCCCTTGTTTCTATCTCTTGACATTCCCAATATGTCGTGCGGTTTTAATTTGAATGTCCATAACACAAAGAGCATCTGTTATAAATAACCACCGCGATAATTTTAACAAGGCAAAAGAACGATCTATTATCTAGAGATCCCGCAGGCATGGCCGCTGTCCTTTTGTAATACTTCAAACAAAGGGTAAAAATAAAAAGACATTTCCGACAGTTAAATATAAACTAACCTGACGTTGAACCGCGAAAGAATATAAAATTTATACAGGAAAAAAAAACAATTACAAAGCATACACGACTCCATGAAGTATCCGATTTAAAATGTAGAATTTACCGCGGGTAAAAATGCAAAACATTTAACTTCAAATGAAATTATTACATTACAAATTGTATAAAACCTTTCTGTAAAGTTATTTTATAATTTAACTAGAAGGCACGCCCCCTGCACAACACTCTCACAAACCCCCGCGGCGTACCAAATGCAAACAGATTATTGTATACTATGATATTTTCGCGGGAATGACGATTGATTAGGACAGAGATTTTTTAACTTTATATAGAAGAGAGGCAATTTTCAAGTTATAAAATATGACCAATAAGATACGGTAAAGCAGTATTTTAAACTGGTCAAATAGGCCTAGTCTATACTAATGTAAGAAGTAAAATTTTGTTGTTTGTATGTAAGGGGGGGGGGGGGTAATCTCTGGAACTACTGAACCGATTAAAAACATAGTTTTTACTAAAAAAAAGCTACACTATCTAAGAGTAACATATGATATAATTCATTTTCATAAAAACATTTTTTATTTCAATATTTGTAAATTTAGTCGGAAAAAATCTTAGGTTAAGCCTAGACTGATGAACCAACACATGTATTTACATTTGTTACCATAGCAACCAATTATTGAATAAAATAACAGATAAAAAAGCTGTTTGCTCTAATATTTCTATTAATAGCTGATTTCAAACTTTGAAGCAATTATTTGTACTTCTAACTTTTAGGTTAGGTTTTTATTAAAACGTAGACCTGAGCCTTGCTGGTTTTTTAACCGTTATTATAACTGCTGTTATAAAATATGCGAAATAATTTGATTCGAACATTTAACATTATTTACCCTTTTAGCTTTGAGGTTATACATACCTTTACTAGCTGGGTGCCCGTGCTTCGCTACGGGTTAAGCTCGATAAAAAAAATATAAATTTCAAAGGCATCCCGTATACTCTTTGTTAATACGCTATTTACACTATGTACTACTTTCTTAGCTTAAGTGTATAAAATATTTATCTTTTAGTTTTATTAATACCTGTCAAAGGGCAGCCTTTTTATATGCTTATTTGAAGAACCTCCTTGTAAACAATGTGAGTCAGTGGAATTTGACTTTTATCTATATTTCTAACCTTAAACGCAAAATATTTAAAAAAATCCAGTCTTATTGCACATCTAGAGCATAAGGGGAACCACTATGTTAAGTCTCAAGTTAATATGTTTTGTCGTTTTTGAGAAATAGTGATTAATAGTGAGTCAGTGGCATTTGACTTTTATCTATATTTCTAACGCTTTTTACGTTTTAATAACCTTAAACGCAAAACATTTTAAAATCCTGTCTTATTGTAAATCTAGAGCATAAGGGGAACCGCTATGTTAAGTCTCAAGTTAATATGTTTGGTCGTTTTTGAGATATAGTGACCATCAGTGAGTCAGTGGTATTTCGATTTTATATATATAGATTATAAAGAAAACATAACATGATTAGGTGTACAGAAGGTTCCAACAAGTTTGGCGATAGTGATATGCGTTTGAATTATGACACAGTCACTATTTCGTTGTTTGTGTTTGCTATTACCCAAACTAAGACACTATTGGTTGTGAAGAATAATCGCCTGATTCTAAATTTAATTTGGTTGCTATGGAAATCTAAATACTTTTCAGTTTTGGGTCAGTAAAGGTTCAAATTGTGTTAAGCTTATGATGAAAATCAGCTGTTTTATTTTGTAATACATAACAACAGATGTTTAAATTGTAATACTTTAAGCCTTTTTCATTGATTTATCCTTTTGCGTTTGTTTTTATTTTGTTAACCTAACCTAAAAAAGCTGTTGTGAAACATAATTAACTAATTCTAAATGTGCTAAGTTAGTTACTACGGTAATGACTATAAAAGCATTCAACAAACGTGTGTTGGGTCCGTATAAATAGGCCACACCTAGCATTGTGTTGCTAAGCTTTTGATTTTAATCAGCTGTTTTATTTGTTATGTGGCTGGGAGTTTTAAATCAAAGTATTTTGATTATTTCCAACCTTGAAAGTGTTAAGTTTCTAGCTATCATAGTTTTGGCTGTACTTCAGTCGGGACTTCTTCTTTTATAAAAAATATACAGACTTATGTATTATTAAAATTATTTTTTCCTTATTGTAGGCGTTAAATTTTATTAAAATGACTGGGTGTTCTTTTATTATACCACTACCTGTTGAAATGGCATCAGCCGAAGGCCTTTTTATGAAAGTGAGTAGTGCTACCAACCTAAGTGTTCTGTTGTATCACTCTCGATATGTTAGAAAATAAAATGGCGAGTAAGGCCATAATGTGACTTCACCAAAACAAAACGAAACTGTACATTGTATACGCACTGATAAAATAATCCCATGGGGATCGAACAACCAAAATAACATAACGCACCAATTTAATTAGGTTGTAAACCAAAAATACACAGTTATACAACACACAATGCTTAAAGAGACCTTGTAGTCAAAAACTGAAATAATATGAAGTTTTGTTTGTAGGTTTTATATTCTACACTTTTCCGAGCATTTTTACGTAAAAATGTAAACTCGAGTTTCCCAGTCGAGTTTTCCGATTTTTATTGAAAAGTCATCCTCAGCATGAACTCTTCCCAAAAGTTCTTAATTTTTAGATGAGAGTATACTCATATACATGAAAGGTTTAAGGCCATCATTAGCCTAGGCGAGGTCTCCGTTTTAGCTCGACCGTTCGGCATTTCGTCTGTGTGTCTCTGTCTGTCTCACGATTACGGCCAAACGCCTTGACCGATTGTCATGATTTTTTGCATGAATGTTCCTTATTCCTAGGCCGAGCGATGTATATATATGGTTTTTTCCATTTTTCATTTTTAACCCCTTAAATAAAATAAAAATGGCGGCCGCACCGTTTCTCTTAGTGTAAGATTTTTTCCAAAGCCAGTTTGTAGCTTAACCGTAACTCGAATTGAAAAACTAATAACATTTTGCTAGCAAATTTAATGTTTTACAAAATTGTTGTCTTGATTTTTTCCGTATCTCTAACGGTAAGCTTACAAAATGGCCGCAAACTTCAAATTTGTTAAAAATCGTCCAAGTTTTTGTATTTTAATTATGTTTTTATACGTTTATTCTTTAGATATCTTCATAAAACCTTATAATTTTATGGAGAGGGGGGGAGAGAGAGAGAGAGAGAGAGAGAGAGAGAGAGCGCTACCTGCTGTCTTGCTCTTTCCTGCCCTACGTCAGTGTGGCGCTGTGAGTTGTTGAGGGGGAGCCGAGAAAATGTCAACGAGCGAGGTCTACTGTTCACAGAGTAATAAAACATATTGTTCAGAACCTCAGACCAGAATTTTCTAAAAAATCCCTAAAAACTACTTTGTTTGGATAAAAACATTAAAAATTGGAGTGTTAGATGCTATCATTACATTCAACCGTGGTGCGCTTGGTAAAGTGCAAGTGTTGCAGAAACTATGCGGGGATGCTGGAAGTAACTGTGTAATAGGCCTAAAAAAATTGAAAATAAAAGAGTTTTAGATGCCAACACGACAGCTTTGGAATGTACAAAGAGGAAAAGGAAACACAAAAGAAATCTACAAAAGGGGAAGACAAGGCGGAAGAAAAACTGTTTAGTATGGTGCTGGATTATTTTAGTGTGATTGACAGGACTTGATTGCAGTTTGTTGCTTTATTACAACAGTAGCAGCTAGATAACGGGACAAAATATAACTTACTGGATTTCTTAGCGAAATCTTGTACGATCTCAAAAACAAAAAGTATCAAGACTGATATTTTATTTTATAGTTATTCGGTACTTTAAAACGTGTAGATTTAAAGAAATTTTAACAGTGTTATTCACTTGCATGCATGACTTTTTATTTGTTTTTTTCCTTTAGTGGGAGGGGTTTATACCTTCTATCCCCCCCCCCATATTTACGTCACTGAGATACAACCACGGTAAAACCAGATATCAACCCCATTGTCCTCTAACGAACAGGACGACGAAGGATAAAAACCTTGACTTGGAACGTGAGACAAGCAACTGGAGCACGGAGAGTGTAATACAAGTTCAAGCGCAAAGACTAGACTAAGGATGTTACGAGTAATTGTAAGCTCTCGTGTACAGAAAGATAACGTATCCGTAAGCAAGAGAGTAATAGTAGACAGAGAGAAAACAATAAGCGTTTATTTTGTTCTGAAGTCCGAAGGAAATTGTACACTACCAAACACGGTGTTGTGTTTTCTCATAATGTAATAGTAGAGCAGTCAATAGAAACTTTAATAACAAACCGATTGGGTTACGACTTGAGGAATAGTTTGTAGGTGAAAATACCACTTTCGGAAACAACGAGTTTTTATTGTGGAATTATTGAAAAAACAAAAACCGTGAAAGTGTTGACTTTTTGGGGTTGTTCGTCGTTGGTTGAAAAGCTATACTTTTAATGGAAAAGTTGTAGTAAATCGCAAACCGTTTAAACAATGATTTTCCATGGATTTTCCGATTTTGTCCAGTCAAAAACGCACCGATCAAGACTTACAAAGTCTCATTTTAATTGTTCACATTTATGATAATAATTTTGTTTTTGTTGTTTCAATAATTCCACAATAAAAATAATGTTTTCCAACGGTGGTATTTTAGTCCACAAACTGTCAAGACATAACGGAATCGGTCTGCGGTTAAATTTTTTTACAAATACTGTCTTTTTCTTGTTCTAATTGCTGGTCTATAGATCTTCTGTACGAGCGGATAGCGTGCATCTTCTACCAAGGAAATATCTGATGCTCTATTATTAGGACATAGGAAAGATGAGCTATTGCAACGACTCTTATGGTGAGAAATAAGATCGGGAGTGGGCAATGAGCACCGATCATGTTCCCCAGGACACGTTTTGGTTTGTCATTACAAATTCTAAATCTTTTAAGTTAGGGCAAAAGGGCTTAAGTCAAAAATTGTTAACGATACAGGAGATGAAGCACTCGAAGTTTCGACAAACTCATGGCTTGCATTGAAGTACATATTATAATTTAGGAGAAGGGGCGAGATAGGCAATATGGTAGCACATAACTCAAGTGCTGTTTTGTTCTCAGTTCTTATTACAAGCCATGATAGCTGAGTGGATAGCGCAGAATTTTCCTGATCAGAAGATACTGGGTTCGAATCTCGGCTAGACCAGGTAACTTTTCATACCTGTGGTTTGAGGGTAGGAGGGCGGAAGTAAAGCAAACGGTGGTTGGCTCACTTCCAAGCTGACGGGATATGACTAGTTACTTGTTTGTTTTTTTATAACTTCGACTTTTTCCCATGTTTGACCGCGTAATCATTGAAATCACAAACAATGTTTATTTTATTCATACAATAACAATTCGTTAACAGTTTCTGACTTAAGCCCTTTTGCTCTAACTTCAAAGAAATGTATGTATAAATGTGTTCCAACTCTAACGGCGGCATTTTAAGTACGATTTGGTCCAAGTTTCGTACGCACGTTGGTTTTCTGAGTCGTTCGAACGTGTTAGTTAGCCAACAAAATCCAACAAAGCAGTTTTATTGACAGGAAGTAAATTTTTTGGGGGATTTTTGTACTAGAATGAAACTTTTTTGGGTTTATGTAATAAAATAAATATAAGAGAGTATTCTGCACGTTTTTTTTTTTTTTTTTTTTTTTTTTTACACGACCTTATAACCCGTCCGGTTTTCTAAAAGTCTATCAAAACTTAAAATACAAGGTTCAAATCCACCGTCGATTTCGGAACGAAGCAGCTCGTGAGCCGGGGTTGGAGGCTGAGGTGCAAACAGATTCTACTAATGTATTTCGTACACGCAGACGTTTACAGCGCCTTCGTGGGTAGACCAATTTCCCAAACAGTTGGTCGAAACCCTAAAACGTATAATTTTAATTTTGAAAATTCGCTCGACTCACGACAACGGTTCAGCTAGATAGGAACACAGAACGCAGACAAATTTAGAAAATAAGTGTAGAAGGCCAAGGCACAAAACGTTTTCTAGTATCTGATTAGAGAGGAAAGGAGGAACGAGACTGTGACACACATACGGACAGACATGGCCATGGCCAAGCTTTTCGAGATAAGAATATCGAGTATCGAAGAAATACTTTGAATGTGGCACAAAACGTTTGCAACAAAAGCAAATTTACTTCAATCGAATATGTACAATTGTGAACGTTGTTGGAATTGTAAACAAACATTTCATTTCGTAAAAGCGTATCGTACAAAAGGACAAATAAATACGATTGCAATACTAGTCTACACAAATCTAATAACTTTATTATAGTTTTGGCATGAAAGGTTCGTAAACAATCGTATAAAATCGTATCAATTACATTAATTTGCTGCTGATAATTGTGTACATAATTGATAATGTAGACTGTTTGCGGATATGTGTGTACATAGCGGATCGTGTTATTGGTTTTCCTTTCGGTTAATACGTATGTGGTCGGACACGCACTGATGAACTGTATAATACGTCATTATACTGGAAAATTATTGGTAGAGTTACTTCGCCCTGTATAGAAATAAACCGAAGTAGTGCGAACAAACTCGAAAGCCAAGAGTACCGTCCCATCGGCCGTCAACACGTTATACATTCATTATAACCATGGTTTGAACATACACTGGTAGGGAGTACCACTATTGTTAAGTATAATAGGGATGCCGGGAGTATAAAAAGGCGAAAGAACGCGGGCTCGAACTCAACTGTTTCAGTAGATTGTTAACGAATGTCAATAGGAAAGATGAGCTATTGCAGCGACCCTTATCATGAAACCTAAGGTCGGTAGTAGTAGTGAGCACCGATCATGGTCTACACACAAATTTTGGGGTGCTAATAAAAGTTATATATTATATATATGTTTGTGTTCGCACTCTAACTGCCGCATTTTAAGTCTGATTTGGTACATACGTTGGTTGTCGCTTGGTTCCCCCAAAATCCCAAAAAAAGTACCCGGTTCAAATCCACGTAAGGGATTTTGACTGTCGAGTTTGTATGCTTCGAGCGAAGCGAAGCAGTCTATAACCCGAGGTCGCAAGGTCGAGGTGCAAATTTTCCACTGCGAGTGGAACGAACCAGCGTGAGTCAAAGCCGCAGGCTTAGGTGCAAACGAATTCTACTAAATATATCGTTCAAACAGGCCGCTCTTCAGCTCCATCGTGAGTAGATCAATTCCCCAAATAGTTGGTTGAAACCTTAAAACATATATTCTTAATTTTGGAAATTTGCTCGACTCAAGTCAGCGGTTCAGTTTTAAATACAGTTTTTAGTTTGTCGTCTTAGTCGATATAGCGATATTTGAGTAAACTATAAAAGAAATGCAACAGTTGTTAATTGAAATTTTTTTTTAGTATAGAGACAGTGAAACCTTTGCAATAAATTGCCACCGGCCTGCCACAGACGTCCGCCTTACACATTATACTAAACTACTAATTCTTATTCGCATACAACATCGACGTTCAGCCACCTAGTGGTCGGTAGCAAAATTATTGGTTTTCGTGGATGTTTAACTGCGAGCAGTTATTTTTCGATTTCGAGACATAGATTATTATGATTGTCAAATGGTGTACTGGAAGTGGGAGGAAATGCCGAAGGAGAGTTGGGCGAACAGCTGAGAGAGCTGCATCGCATACAGTGCATGGCACATGCAACAAATTTAAAAAAAATTGAATAACGTTTGTAGAAAAAGAGACGTTAATTTGAAATTAAAGTGGAGAACCCTTCATACCATGCAGATTGTGCCTGCAAAATTATATCCAAATCGGTCGAATAGTTTCGGCGGAGAAGAATTTAAAAGTCTGCAGAAAAACCGAGGAAGAGCTTCGCCCAATAAGTACTTCTAACGATATTTTAAAAATATTAGTGCTGTGTTTTCGAAAATAAAGGGAGATGGGTTTAGACGGAGACAAATCCTAGGCTACATCAGAGGGTTGATGGGTTTTTTATCAACATTTTCGGTAATATGTGAAAATTACAAAATGCTAAAACAGTTTTGATATTTACAGCCACAGTTTTTTTATCAAAATTTGTTTTTAGCAACGTTTATGAGAATATTTTGAAAACCACATATCACAAAACTACTTTAAAATTAGTTTGATATCTTTAAATAAAACTGTTTCAAACGACACCCAACACGACAGAAACAAAACACATATAAATATTTTAGAACCAGACTTCGACCCCTCTAAATTCATAGTACGATATTTTTACGGCAATGGCAACACTATATATGGCAACACGTCACAACCATATAAAGTGGAATTTTTCATATTCTGAAAGTGCACATTAAACTTAGTTTACAAACACAAAGCATTTCCACGCAGACAAATAGAAATTATGAGAGCAAGAAAACACTCAAAATGTATGTTAGAGTTCAGATTGTTTCGTTGTTTGCAACTAAACACTTCACTGACAGCAAAAAGATAAATGACAATTTTTATTTATCTTAATTAACGTGGAAGAATTAAATCCCGAAACAGCTGTTACGACAATAGAAATGTACGAATTGTACAAACATTATAATGTCACTGCAACGAAAGAAAATCCATTTAGGTTTATACAAATATGATCACAAGAAAATAAAACAATATCTAGATAATATCGGGACAAATGTTCTAGCAACATTTCAAACAACAACTGCTTGAAGTAAGTAAATTGCCCGAACATTATAATGTCACTACAACGAAAGAAAGTATATTTCGGTTTATATAAATTTGGTTTACAAGAAAATAAAACAAAATCTAGATAATATATTGACAAATGTTCTAGCAACATTTCAAACAACAAGTGCTTGAAGTAAGTAAATTGCACGAACATT